>APFE031303974.1:101118-198709 GCA_000404065.3 Pinus taeda | reverse complement strand
AAAATTTAATCAAAAACTTTCAATCATCAATACAATTTTTAAAAATTTCTCTAATCCTTAAAAATACTAATTTATATATAGATTTACATTTCTCAAACAAAAATAAACAAATTAATAAGGTAAAATAAAAATTAATATATTAACATATGTTAAAATTTAATCATTATTATCCCTCACCTGTTAAAAATTAATATATAAAAACTCAACAAATAAATAAATGACTGAATAAATAATTAATTAAAATAAATTAAAATTAAACATTCAAGCCGACTTTCTGCTGATCAAAAAATGTTTTCCCATTATTATTTATTTCCTTCTAAGCAGCTCTTCGTCTATCATCATTCATAAGTCTTGATGATGGATCCCAGTTGGGATTTGAAACGTTGGCATAAAAATGTTCATACCGTGGGTTCTCCGGTAACTGATTCAAAAGATACAAACCACAGATCTCTTAAATCCAGAAAGAAAATATAACCCAGTCATGTAAATTAGGCTTCGAGGTAACAAATAATGTGGTTGAATATGAAGCTTTCCTTTTAGGATTGTAATTAGCCAAAAGCTTAAAAGTTCAAAACTTAAGTGTTTTTACTGATTCAAAACTTATTGTTAAGCAAGTAAGAAATGCTTGCTAGACCAAGCACCCTAGACTCAGGTCCTACCGAAACGAAGTATGGGATTCAGTTGAAAACTTCTTTGATGCTTTTAATTTGACTCATATTCCTAGAGATTGGAATATTCATGTAGATGCCTTAGCTGTCTCTGCTAGCTCCTTTAAAATTCTTGATCATACTGATGTACTCTATCAAATACAAGTCAAATATAGGCCATCTATCCTAGATAATTTGAAACATTGGCAATTATTTGAAGATGATGAACATTTGAAATCATTTATGCAGGTAATACATGATTTTTCATTTCTACAAAATGATGAAGATAGAACTGAAATAAATGAAAATGCAGATGGAAATGATACTTCAAATTTTAAAACCCAAATTGCTAATCATGACATTATTCAATTATCTAACAATTTTATTCCATAAGGACTCATTCCTTTAGAAAAATTGTTTAATCAAAATGATGTCCTTTGAAGCCCTCAATCCATTTCTTCAGAAGATGACATAGAAGAGATTAATATTGGAACTGATGAAGATATCAAAAACATCAAATTATGTGCATCTCTAGACCCTGAGATCAAAGCTCAACATCTTAAGTTAATGCAAAATTATAAGGGTGTTTTTGCTTGGACTTATGCTAATCTAAAGACCTATGATACTTCATTAATACAACATAAGATTCCTTTGAAACCAGAAGCAAAACCCTATCAATAGAAGCTTAGAAAGATAAATCCAGCCCTTCTACCAATTGTAGAAAGGGAGATTAAGAAAATGCTAGATGCTCAGATCATCCTCCCTCTTAGATATTCTAATTGGGTTGCAAATCTAGTTCCTGTTAGAAAGAAAAATGGAGAAATAAGACTCTATGTGGATTTTAGAAATCTAAATAAAGCATCATTAAAAGATAATTATCCTTTGCCCAAAATGTATCAGTTACTTCAAGTGGTTTCAGGAGCACAAAGAATTTCCATGCTTGATGGTTTTTCAAGTTATAATAAAGTGAATGTTGATACGGCAGACAGAGAAAAGACAACCTTTACTACACCCTGGGGTACATTCATGTACACTAGGATGCCATTTGGCTTAACCAATGCTGGAGCAACATTTTAGAGAGATGGACATAACTTTTATGGGTTAGGTAAATAAATTTGTGGTTATTTATCTTGATGACATAACTATTTTTTCTAAATCTAATCATAAACATCTAAAGCAATTGATGAAGGTTTTGGACATGTGTAGAAAATTTGGAATATCATTGAACCTTAAGAAATCCTTGTTTGCTGTCAAAGAAGGAAAGCTGTTGGGCCATATTATTTCAAAGGAAGGAGTAGTAATTGATCCCAAATGAGTATCTTCCATTGAATCATTGACCTTACCTAGAAACAAGAAGGAGATTCAAGCTTTTCTAGGCAAGATTAATTTCTTAAGGAGGTTTATTCCAAATTGTGCAGAGATTGTAAAAGACATAACTGACATGCTTCGAAAGGACCATGAAATCAAATGGACTTCCTCTTCTAGGCATGCATTTAAACAAATAAAAAGGGCTATGTCTGAAGCTCCCACCTTAGCCAACCCTGATTATACTAAGCCATTTAGTATTTTTTCTTTTGCCTCTGAAACAACCCTTGCTGCTATTCTATTACAGAAAAATGAAGATTCCCATGACCAACCCATAGCCTTTTTCAGTAAGGTTATGAGAGATGCTAAGCTTAAGTATGACATCCTTGAGAAGCAAGCTTATGCCCTCATTCAAGCCCTGAAATCATTCAGAATGTATGTCTTACATTCACCTATTACTGCTTATGTCCCTAATAGTGCTGTGAAAATTATCCTAACTCAACCAGACATTGATGGGAAAAGAGGTAGATGGATCACTCAAATTCTAGAGTTTGATCTAACTATCAAGACTACCAAGCTAGTAAAATGTCAAGGATTAGCCAAGCTTCTAGTTGAATCCAACTGCAAAGTACTTGGAATCAATTCTATTTTAGAAATACAAGGGAAGAATACACAAGAACCTTCTCTCCTTGCACAAGGGAAGAATCCATGAGAAACTTCTGTCGTTGCAGAAGGGGAGAATCCACAAGAACCTTCCTTTCCTCCTAAAGGAGAGAATCCACAAGAACCTCTACCTTCAGAGCAAATCAATCCTATACACATGGATGAAAAATTCTTGTTATCAAACATGTATCAAGATATTGTAAATTTCTTGATTCATTTTGAGTGTCCAACATCATTCTCCAAAACCCAGTGTAAAACCCTTAGTTAAAACCAGTCAAGTACTGCATCATAAATGTAAATTTATACTGGAAATATCCACTGAATATTTTGTTATTATGTTTACAGAATCAGAAACTGAAGGAATCATTAATCAGTTTCATACAGGATTTTGTGGGGGACATTATGCTTGGAGGGCAATAGCATACAAGATTCTGAGGGGAGGATTTTATTGGTCTACATTGTTCTTACAAGTAGGGGCAAAGGTTAGAGGTTGTGTTACTTGTCAAACGTTTGGTGGTAAACAAAAATTAGCATCTCTTCCACTTGTTCCTTCAATAGTTTCAGCGCCTTTTTCTCAATGGGGATTAGATTTTATTGGAGAGATTCACCCCACTTCAAGTAATCAGCATAGATGGATCCTCACTACAACAGACTACTTTACTAAATGGGTGGAAGCAATTCCAGTCAGAAATGCTACTGATTCAGTAGTAATTAAGTTTATCGAGGAGAATATCTTGTCTACATTTGGTTGCCCAACGCAAATTGTCACTGACAATGTAACAACTTTTTCTAGTGTTAAAATGATTGACTTTTGCCAAAAATATCAGATTCTGTTACATCATTCAACTCCATACTACCCTCAAGGTAATGCCCTTGCAGAATCATCCAACAAAAGTCTATTAAAGGTAATAAAAAAGACTCTAATTGATCATAAGAAGAGCTGGGATTCACATTTGATTTATGCAGTATGGGCAAACAAAATTACTCCAAAGAGATCAACTAGAAAATTTCCATTTCAATTAGTCTATGGGAAAGATGCAATCTTCCCTACTAAATTGGTTTTCCCTGTTTTAAAATTCGTGCAAGATTCAACAGATGAACCTGATGATTTTTCAAGAATAATAAATAAGATTATCGAACTTAATGAAAACAGAGATGAAGTTCAATACAAATTGATGAAATATCAGAATAAGATGAAGATCCTGTTTGATAGAAGAGCTAGGGAAAGAGACTTTAAGGAAGGTGATCTAGTTCTAAGATGGGATGCCAGGAGAAGAGAGAAAGGAAAGCACGAAAAATTTGACAATCTATGGTTTGGGCCTTTAGCAATTGCTGAAGTGAAGGGTAACAACACTTTTGTGCTGTAGAATCTTGAGGGGCTATGTTCCACTTATCTTGTAAATGGAAGGTTTCTCAAACATTACATTCAGTACTAAGAAGTTGAAATAGTTTTCATTGTAAATAATTCGGTTTTCTTTTACCTTTCAAGATGTCAGAGTGATTTTTCTTACAGCAAGGACTCCATAGCCCGAGGAGAAGGCACATGGATCTGCAGTTTCTCTGCATTCTACAGGAGAAAGCAATCCCCAGTTGGAGCCAATGTTGTAGCATTTTTTTTGGTTTTGATAAGATAGAATATTTGAAAATTTTTTAAGTTAGGATATGGAAATAACAATAGTGAATAAATGTTAGTGAAAAAATATTTTGATGATAATGTCCATGTCAAAGAAAATGTTAGGTTAGATGCTCTAAAAAATCAAGGCAAAAAGAAAATGTTAGGTTAGAAAGAAAAGAAAACAAATAAACTCTGAAAGTGAGCAAGTCTAAATGCCATTACTCTGTTTCTGCAAAATAATGGTTGTGTGCAACTTGTCATAAATGCCACAACCCATGACAGTCAAACTATTTAATCTTAACTACTTCATGCTTTAAATTTGATGTTATAGTTAGAGAATAAGGATCTGGCCAAATTGTTTAATCTTGGTAGATCAGTAGTTAGGTAGAGAATAATAAGGTACTCATCAGTTTAATCTAAGTCCTTGGAGGTTATAAGGGTAGATTTAGATAGTTTTCTTTTGTAAAAATAAAAAGAAAGGAAAAGGGTTTGCTAGCTTAAATGTATCCATTATGGAAAGAAAAAATGATAGGATAAGCAAAGGGTAAGTAGAGAAGGTTGCAGAAGTTTGATTATTCATTGGAAAAAATGTACATTTGTCATGTTTCATCATATGTTTCTATGTCCATGAAGCAATTACACAAAGCAAATGAAGGTCTACAAGATCAATTAATTAACTTCCCATTCATCCCCATTCATATCTATATATTCACTAATTTCCCCTTCCTACTTTCATACATTCATATTCATTCATTTTCAATAAAAACCCCTTTTCCTAAGGACAAAACCCTTTTACCTAGGAAAAGTGAAAAACCCATCTAAAATCCCTTTTACAATGTAAATTCCCTTTTACTTGAAAACCCACAAAAATATGTTTTCCCCAAGTATTTATGCATATATGAAACGCAAATAAACTCATAAAAAGCATAATACTTAGTATTTTCCCCTTTTCCGCCTATATTTCCCCTTTTCGCATATAATTTCCCTTTTTCTGCCTATATTTCCATATTAACACTAACTATAGTATTAAACCCCTTAAATTCCTTTTCTCGTATATTATTAACTCCTTTATACAATAGTCTGAAACCTCAGTTTTATAATAAAACTATGCATTTTCATATCACATTGCAATATTGGCGGATCACAACCTTTCAACGTGCATCCACTCTATTCCGATTGCGATATGCGATCAACAATGGACCCAGAACCGACACATATATATATTATAATTCATATCCATATCGCATCCACCCCTCATCGCAAGTCCCGCTAAAGCATTACCCTCTGCCATTTGCGATCTCCGATTGCGACAGGAGCCCAGACCCGACGCAGTATTAACCATGATATATTTTTGCGTTGCGTCCGACCCCTATCACATTCCTTGTGATGGCCGTCCTTTGCTAAACTCTGATTGCGATATGCGATATTAGCCCGGACTCAATATCATTATTCGCCCGAGTTAATAAAATTTCAAGTTCACCATATCGTTTTGGCGAAGGTTTTCTTTGTTAAATCGTTTTTATGATTTAAACGAAGAATTAACCTTAAACCTCCATTTCATCGCTAATCTGGGTTTTAAGCCATAATAAAGCCATTACCACCATATTTAATCGTTCATACCCTCCGTACTGCTCCTTCACTCCACCATCGTCCGATCCAATGCGTTCAGATCCAACATCCCTTGACAATTTCGGTTAGCTCTCTGTACGAGCGTTCCCACCCGAAAAGTGGTATTCCACCATCCTCCATTGCTACGTGTTAGGCTCAAGTTATTTTGGGTGACCCCCTCCTAAAACTGCCCACGCCTTAAAAGTGGTGCGATGAATACCAAAACCGCCTCCCGCATAAGACAAAATAGTCACTGTTCATTTTGCGCCATAATTCAAAAGGAAAACTGTTCTTCCCGTTTAAATGCCAAAATGACCATTTTGCTCTGTTTTGCCTATTTTACACAGTGAAGCCTCCATAAGCCTCAGTGACCAATTAAAACATAATTTTGCCTTCCAATACAATTTAGACTCCTTCCAATGTCCTTTCAAACTCAGTAAAGCCATTGAAGACCTTCTGTCACCTATATTTTTCTTAACAGTTTCTAAGTTTTGCAGGTAAAGATTATGTTCCAGGCTTACAAAGAAAAAAGCATGCGTACAGTTGGAAGACAAATATGAAGATCATATCAATTTACTTTACCCTGTAACATAAAATCAAAAGGATTTACTGTTGAAAAACATAGTAAAAACCTGAAATGCACAGTAAAGGTTACTTAGCAGGGTCAAAGGATATTTACATAGTTAAAAGAGTATCAGATGAAAGATCAAATGAAGAAATTCACCAGCATAAAGGATACAAATAGATAAGTAGCTTGAAGGGGCAAAATATCAAACAACAAAGCCAACACAACCTGAATAAAATGGTACAACAAGAAGCAGTTCAATAGCTGCCCCTACCTTCTTGTATGAAGATCTTTCCTTTCTTAGAATAAATCTTAATCAGTTTAGGATATTTCCTTAGTTTCATTATTGTATAAATAACTCTCTTCTCAAGTTATTAAGGGTTCGAAGTTCAAGATTCATTGTTCATTGCTTGTTAAGTCTTGACTGTTAATTCTACCTTGAACCTGGAAGCCACCTTTGAAGGAAGCTTTTCTAGACACTTGATGCACTCAGCCTTTCTGGAACCTTAATACAAAGCAGAGGATTCTACATCTAGTTATCAGTCATTATGGTTTTACATAGTTTTGTGTTATCCTATAAGTTTTTCTAGTTATCAGTCATTATGTTTTTCTTCATATGCTTATGACTTATAGAGATATCTAGGTAGGAAAAATTGTCTCAATTTATTCCTATAAGCTCCTGAAGTGATCATCTATTAAGAGAATGGATTAATGAACTGTCTGTTTAGCTAATCCCCTCTAATCAATAAATCATCAACATCTTGTGTAAGCTTAAGTATACTGCCTTGAACCTTTGGAACATACTTTAGAAGGTTTTCTAACTTATGATTGTTCTATTTTACAGTCTGGAAATTGTGATAATCATATTTTTTGTTGTCTTCTTCTCACCACTATTTTGACCTATATCACTGTGTAAAGTCTTATAGCAGCACCATGCTGAGATATTAATATAACCCAAAGGATCAATTACTTCAATTCTACATCTGTCTTCATTCATTGGTCTTCCAAAATTAAAACCAAAAACCCCAAAACAATTATTTTAGATTCTCTGGCATTGATAGCTGGCCTACTACTATCTTAGAGGTACAACACACCCCAGCAGCTGTTTTACAATTTTTGTAAATCTATGCGCCTTGATGAGCGCCATTGTCGAAGTTATGAGCTAATTATGGAAATAACACCTACTTACCATATTCAAGCAGAAACTCGGCCCCCAGATCAAGGCGTAGGAGGAGCGCATGGGGGTTTTCAAGGCTAAGGAGGAGGACCTAGTAGAGGTCATGGTCAGGTTATCTACTACAACTGCGGACGGTCGGGGCACTTCGCACGAGATTTCCTGAATCCTACACACCCTTCGTGTCAACCATTAGGGGATTTTTGAGGTCTAAAATGGGCCTCCTAAGAAACATGTACAACCAAAATAAAATTTATAATAACCAATAGGATTCAAGACAATGATATCAACCATGGGGGATGATTCACCATTTTTGGAGTAAAAAGGTACAAAGATTAAAAATAATAAAATAATAAAACTACTTTTTCAATTCATATTTTCAACTTATCTCCGTAAGTTTTTACTCAAATTTCGAGTGGGAGTACTCGTTGGATGCAGAATTTTATTCCTCATCCAAGGAGTCCCCATGTTGCATACTTTCTATGGACCCTACTACACGAAAAATGAGAAATACATGAAAAACATGATTGCAATCACACACACACACACACACACACACACACACATATATATTTCTTATTTTTCGTGTAGTAGGGTCCATTGAAAGTATGCAACATGGGTACTCATTCGATGCGGAATAAAATTCTGCATCCAATGAGTGTTTCCGCTCGAAATTTGAGTAAACCCATACGGAGATAAGTTGAAAATACGAGTTGAAAAAATAGTTTTGTCTTTTTTCCCTCTAAAATTTGATGATGTAATCTAATCTTATTTTATTATTTCTACTATTATTTTATAATTTCCTTAGGAGGCCCATTTTAGACCTCAAAAATCCCCTATTGACTATAGACAATTCGACCATGCCATAGAAGATTGTCCAGTGCTAATAGCTAAAATGGAAGAAAAGAAAACACAACCTCAACAACCTACATCGAATTTACAAATGATGAGGGTTGAGCCCCGCGAAGAAGATTCAAACATAAACATTGTGTTAAGAAGTGGTATAACAATTGACGCAGATAAAGCTAAGTAGCTTGAGGAAGACACATGGGTCCACAAAGCTCCTGAGAAAGAAGCTGCCTTTGACCTTAATCATGCTAAGGAGACATTCATGGAAGCAAAGAAGAGCTTCACTGAGGCTTCCACCTAAAAAGCTAGGAAAAGACACCAGAGACCAGTGCAACTCAAGAGGTTGATCCTTCCGTACTCCTACTTTTTTGGAGACCTCCATGAAGTTACTGCGCAACAGAAAGGCTGTGGAAGGATTTCAAGACTTAATAGACAAATGCATCAATAAGGAAAAGACTCCTGCAGAGCAGTGCATAGTTAGAAAGATTGGTAAGAAGAAGGCACTGAAAGACTGTGAGATGCGACTAACAGCGCAGACATGCAATTATGAAATGGACTAGGTAATTTTGGATCTAGCGTCCAATGCGAATGTTCTTCTGAAATAGACATGGGAAAGGACGGGGAGACCTATGCTGCAGTGGTTTCCGATTTAGCTCTGAATGGAAAACCAATAGAAAATCATCCCCATGGGATGATTGTATGGAGTGACGGTTGATATTGAAGGTGCGAGTGCATTAACAGACTTTGAAGTTATAGAAATTGTCGATGACAATAATCCCTACCCCAAGCTCCTGGGCATCGACTGGGCTATTGATATGAATAAGGTCATTAATTTGAAGAAGAGGAAAATGACCTTTGAAAAGAAGTCACTTAGGGTTATAGTGCCATTGGACTCTGTGGAAGGAGCACGCTATACCGAACCTGTCCGCGAGTATGGAGAAAGTGAGAACGGGCTGGATCAAATATACAAGATAACATCATGAGACTAGGATTGGATCAATCCAATAGTTGATGGACATATTGCATGGGACTAGAAGAGTTCATGCACTTCTGACTTAGATGAGGAATTAGAGCATTAGCAGAACCACTTACACTAAGTATCTATAATGCGATGCAATATGATGACTAAGTCACTGTGTTGTGTTTCGTCGGAGGTAAGAAATATACCTTATTATGATGGTCTGACTAACGTAGATGTGTTTTTGGATGAATTTGAGCATGAAGTCCCTGAAGACCATCGCTTTCAAGCATTGGAATTGGTGTTGCGCACTACACTTGCACGATGGTGGGGTACACATAAGGAGAGGTCAGTTCGCTGGATGGATTACAGGAAAATGATGAAGTTATGATTTGGGCATGCTAATACAAGAATGACTGAGAAGTACAGTGGGAAGGATGATCCGCATGATCATCTGGAAAAGTGGACTAAGGCGCGAGGGACATAACCGCAGCCAGAATGGGTACATATATTTTTCATATATTGGATACCATCCCCATGAATTGGTATCTCGAAACAGATCTCCACCACAACACTGCTGAGTGGGATGTATTGAGAGAAAGTTTCTTATTGACCTTCAACTTTGAGGACGGGTTTGTAAGCATCGACGAAGCGCTTCAAGAGAATTAAGTGGTTATCTTCAGAATGCTGAAGGAATCTATGGAATGAATCCAACCTGATTGGAGCACCCAACTGTGCCACACATTGGAATGTTATAATGTGACCGCTGCAGAGGAGGAAGAAGACCCAAGGAATATCAATATTCCAGAAACAAAGGGCATCGTGAAATAGAGGACCACAGGTAGAGAACCCATACATCTCCACACCTTTGAAAACAAGATAGGTAAACATTGGCACTGAGTGAAAAACCAAAAGTTTATGAAGATTGGAGATTATTGGGATGATACTATAGTAGAAAAAGTTTTTTAATTACTTTGTGAGTACCAGGATCTCTTCCCCTCTAAATTTTCAAATTTAAGGGCATACTTTGTTATTTGGGTGTTATGCGGATCACATTGAAGTTAGATGCAAATCCTGCCAAACAGAGGCCTTATCACCTTAATCCTAAGTATAAGGAGAAGGTTCACCAAGAGCTGGATAAAAAGCTGGATGCTGGCATTATAGAACCTATTGAAGAGTTTGATTGGGTGAGCCTGATGGTAGTCCAAGAGAAGAAACAAAAGGGCGAAATAAGGATTTGCGTAGATCTGTGGAAACAGAATGATGCATGTGTTTATGAACCATTTCCAACATCATTTACGGATGAAGTGTTAGATAATGCAGGAGGGTAGGAGGCCTATTCCTTTATTGATGATTTTTTCGGTTATCACCAAATTAAGATTGCGCCAGAGGGTCGGAGAAAAACCACCTTTGCGATAGAGTGGGGTTGCTTTTAGTACACTTATATGCCTTTTGGATTAAAGAATGCGCCTGCAACATTTTCTCACGTAGTCATAACAACGTTCAGAGAATTCATTCATAAGTTTTTGGAATTATACTTCGATGACTGGACCATAATTGGAATGGTAAAATGCCATGTGGCAAGTATGCACCTTTATGCTAGATACATGTCGAAGATACCAGATTGCACTGAACTTGAAAAAATGTATATTCAGTGTTCCTTTTGGGATCTTGGTGGGTCATGTAGTGTGTAAGCAAGGATTGGTGGTGGACCCTACAAAGATTGCAGTGATTGTGAACTTGGAGGCCCCAAGGAATGTCAAGCAACTGCATGTGATGCTGGGACATACTGGATACTATAGAAAATTCATTAAAGCCTATGCTCAAATTACCGTGCCCATGGAAAAACTACTGAAGAAGGATGTGACATTCTATTGGGATGAGGAATGTCAATGTAGCTTAGATGTGTCGAAAGAAAAATGGTGATTGCGCCCATCCTGGTATTTCTCGATTGGAGGAAGGAGTTTCACATGCATGTGGATGCTTCTTGCATTACACTGGGTGCAGTATTAACATAAGCAGGCAAAGGCGAACTGGACCATCTTATAGCCTTTGCAAGTAGGAAGTTATCAAAGGCTGAAAAAAATTATTCAACGACAGAGCGCAAGGGGTTGGCCATGGTCTACACACTGCAAAATTTTAGGAATTATTTGTTAGGGGGACATTTCAAGGTGTATATAGATCATTACACCTTAAAGTACCTAGTCAAAAACCATGTGTTGGGGGGAAAGATTTGTAGGTGGTTGTTACTATTTCAGGAATATGATTTTGAAGTTATCGTGAAGCTTGGTCGGTTGAATGCCAGTCCAGACCACCTATCGAGGATCGAAACAGGCGAAGAACCCAATAATTTGGAGGAAGCATTGTCAGACGCACAACTATTTATGGTATATGTCACAGATGACCATTTTTCTAACATTATTCAATTCTTAACTATAGGGATGGTGCTTGAAGGATACACACCTCAACAGAAGAAAGAACTAGTAGTTCGCGCAACATATTTTTCAAACATTGCGGGACATTTGTACAAAATGGGGGTAGACGAAATATTGCAGAGATATGTGCTGGAATTTGAGCATGATATTATTCTTGTTGAAGCTCATGGGGGAGCTGCGGGAGGCCATTATGTAGGGAAAGCAACCACGCAAAAGATTTTGCACGCAGAATTATGGTGGCCAACATTGCACAAGGATTCAAAATCATACTGTAAGGTGTGCGATGCATGTCAACGAACTGGAAGATTGTCGCAGAGGGATGAACTACCGCTACATCCTTAGATATCCTTACAGGAATTTGAGAAGTGGGCGATCAATTTTATTGGTCCAAATCAACCACCAAGAAAGAAAATGGGCACGTGCTATATTATCACTGCGACAAAATATTTAACCTGCTGGGTAGAAGCACACCCAGTGAAGGATTGTACAATGGCTACTGCAGTGAAGTTCTTATTTGAATATGAATTAACACATTTTGGATGCCCCAAAGTATTAATGAGTGATAGGTGAACACACTTTCTGAATGAAACAGTTAGCGCGATGATAGATGAATTTTAGGTTTAGCATAAGAAGAACACACCATATCACCCGCAGGCAAATGGGGCAATTGAAGCTTTTAATCTCTTTTTGGAGAACGCATTGACAAAGTTTTGTAATGTGTAGCGGAATGACTGGGATGTGTGCGTACCTACAATACTATGGGCCTATAGGACAAGCTATATAAAGCTGATAGGAAAAATGTTGTTTAGATTGATCTATGGTGTTGAAGCAGTGATGCTTATGCAGTACATTATCCCTAGTTTGCGGATAGCAGCTTTGACAGACATGGTAGATCATGAGGCCTTGGAGGAACATATTGTGTAGCTAATGGAGTTAGAGAAGGACCAATTTCTGGCGGGATTCCACTAACAAGTGCAGAGGGAATGTGAAAAATCATGGCATGATCGGCATATCAAGCTTCACAATTTCAAGATAAATGATCTTGTGTTGTTATATGATAGCAAGTTCACCAAGTTTCCAGGTAAATTTCATATGCATTGGTTAGGACTGTATATTGTCAAGGAAATTACGAAGGGTGGCACAATTTAGCTTGCGAAACTGACTGGTGAACCTTTTTTGGGAAAAATGAATGGGAGCCGTCTGAAGCTGTATATGGGGGATCATGCCCTTGTGCAATGACTATATGAATGCAGGACATTCTTAATGCTCCAGGCAGTTGCAAGGGAGCGCATGACTACAAACTACACTACCTGACTAGGAGGGCATGACAACAAGCAGTGTTAGGTGTGGGATCCCCCCAAGGCAAGTTTTGGGGCGTAAAGCCCAAGTTTTAAAGAAGTCCATTGTAAAGACTCCGTGATTTGTGGGCACGGAGCGTGAAGTTGTAATAGAGTCATAGGGTAGTCAGCCCTTGTTTTTGTAATTTAATGTCGGTTTGACAGATCTACCCATGGTCTACGGACCATGGGATTGTATAAATAGAGCAAAGCTTTAAGTGTAAAGTGAATCAATAGAAGAATAGAATCAAGAAATGAATCTATGAAGCATTGAGTCGAAGTGTAAGTCATGTCTTTGGGTCGTAGAGTAGGAGAAAGCTCTGCAGCTAAGTGAGCAGAGGCCTAGTAGTCCATAGCTGAGTGCGTGGACCCCTGCAGCTGAGTGCGTAGGGCAGGTTGAGTCTATTAGTGATTGAAGCATTAATAAAGAGAAGTTTTACCATATTTTTGTGTACCGTTTTCTATTTTATACATTGAAGTATATTGGATATGAATTACAAGTTTACTACTATTTTGCTACGTGAACTTATATGAATGTGATATAAAATATAACATAAGGCATTTGTGTACACGAAGATAACTAATTGGTATAAGAAGATAAGCAAGATCCACGAGATAATGCAGGTTGCTGTCCTAGCAACATGAAAGCCCCACAACCCTGGGTTAGGGCTGTGCGGAGTCAGGTATAACAAGGGCGCGAAGGCCTCGTAGGATAGGAGAGTGTGCGAAGCCCCCTGTGCGAAGGTATTCATAGTTGGACTAAATTGACCCCTGAGATATCTCAAGGGTACAGAAACCTAGTTTCAACATCCTCCCATACTGCTTCAGGTGAGACCTCAGTCCATGCTCCGTAGACTGTTGCCGAAAGGGCCAGTAGTACAGGGATTTATTTGGCTATCTAACTTTGAACTTGGGTGAGGCCCCAACAAGCCAACAAATGGCTCCGTTACTGGGACCAGAATCTGCATAGAGATGTCTGATGTCGTATCACTGGAATCCAACTAAGAAAGAGATTAAAGATTGGTTGGATAGAAATATTCACGAGTTCGCAGCGCAGGAAAAAAAGAATTTGCAGCTATCAAAATAAAAGTGGTTAGACTGCTACACGTACATAGAAATCCATGAATGTTTCTTCGCATCTTTCCCTACTGAGCTGTACGAGTGGATCATGAAGCTAGAAAATAGCTAAGGAAGGTGGAAACTCGATAATCCTATTGTGTGGACCCCAGAATTGGTGCGCATATTAGAAGCATCAGAGGATAAGATTGCACACGTTGTTGATCACTGGCTCGATTGTATTGTAGGAGGATTCATTATTGAGTTCACGGTAAATACTTCAGTCAGCTATAGCGAGGGAAAACGATGCTTTCTCAAAGGATTGCGAGGTAAGTACGTTAAGTCTCTAAACACTTGGATTAAAATTCTACTGTGTGAAAAGCAGATTATGTGAATACATTGATGTCCAAGGCTATGCAAAGTGGAAGAATTTATAGAAACGAAGGAAGTACAGAACTAGAAACTAGCCCCTTGATTTCACCTCCGTGAGTGGGTGAGGAAGAGCTCGAGAAGGTCTCACCAATAAGTGCGATCAATTTTATAAGACAAAGTATTCCACACATACCATCGCCACCCACACCCCCACCAGTTTCACTACCTTCACCCCCATCTTCACCCATATCACCTCTGCCACCACCACAAGTCGAGATGGCAAGCACGATAAAGTTGCAAGTATTCAAGGGAATAGGGAATGAAGATCCAGACCAGTTTTGGTTTGTGATAAGGGCTGTATGGGAAGCACAGGGAGTTATAGATGATAATATAAAGAAAGCAATGTTGGTTAGCACTCTACAGGATCGTGCATTGACATGGTATATTAAGTATTCTAATGACATTCTGAATGTGGGGGTCGCGGATATCCAAATTGCTTTGAACAAAGAATTTAGCAGGCCAAAGTCAGAGGCACAGTCGATCATCGGGTTCAAGGAGATCACAATGCTACCAGGTGAGACTCCTTGGGAGCTGGATCAGAGACTAAAGTACACAATTCACGAAGCCAACATGACTCTGACGGATGGAAAACACCGCGAATGGTTTGTTGCATCGCTAATGCTGCATTTGAGGAACGCGCTATCACAACAAAGGTTAACGACTCAAGAAAAGGCCTTGGAGATCGCTATGAGACTGCATGAGACCCTGATATAGGATCCTAACCTGGGATTTCAACAGATCCACGTGCAATTGAAAAACTTATGCCTTGAGATGCAGAGTCTGAAACAAGATAGGACAGCTCGCCCAGAGGTGCGTGAGGAGGTATGGTGCGTGAAGTGCAAGAGTCAGGGACATGACAAGGACCACTACCTAGTGTTCGTGAATTACCTCATGGGAGGAGGGTTGATTCTGTTAAGACTATAGACATAAGCATGACCTAGTGCGGTGCCTGCTTTGTGGTGTGCGATTTGTCAAATAGGAGGAAAGCATATTACGGACAACTGTCATTTGTTGCAGATGTACACGTAGAATTCACAACAACTATTTTGTAATTTCTATAGATTAGTGGGACATGATGAGTGCACTTGTAGAAGCTATGAGATGATGATGGATAGGAATCCTACTTACAGAGTTTAGGTCGAAATGCGACCCCTTGACCAGAACGCAGCAATGGCGCGAACCAGATTTCAGGGGCGCGGACGAGGCCGAGGTGGAGGAGGAATTGGAAGAGGTCATAGACAACTGATTTGTTACAATTGTGGAGGGCCAGGACATTATGCCCGTGATTGTATGAATCCAACGCGTCCATCATGTCTGTACTGTACTGTGTTTGATCACAAGAGGGAGCATTGTCCCACACTGATAGGTAGGCTGTGCAACAAGGGAGCGCTCCAACCTTCCTCGACTGAGAACCTGTAGATGATGAGGTTTGAGCCACACGAGGAAGACCCCAATGTGAACATTGTGCTCTGAAGTGGAATTATGTCAGGGGTATAAAAGCAAGAAACTTGAAGATAGTACTTGGGTTTGCAAGGCTCCAACGAAAGAACCAAAGTTTGATGTAGAGCGAGCTAAGGAAAACATCATGGAAGCCAGAAAGAGCTTTGCTAATGCCTCCACTTCAGGAAGTAAAGACAGACTAGAGCTAGAAATGGATCCATCGATGCTCACAACGTTCCTAGAAACATGCATGAAGCTACTGCATGACATTAAGGCTGTAAAAGGATTGCAGGAACTCATTAATAGATGCACTGGGATCATGCTAGGAGAACTGCGCATAGTCCGAAATATTGGGAAGCACGCGATGAGGACGGGAAAAGAAATGAGGTTGACCGCACAAATTTGGGAATATGAGATGGACCAAGTGATTCTAGACCTAGGATTAGACGCGAATGTTCTGTCGAAGTAGACATGGGAGCACATGGGAAGGCCTATGCTGTAATCATCTCCTATCCAGCTATGAATGGCAAACCAGAAAAAGATAATACCTATGGGTAGATTTTAGGGAATCACAGTGGATATTGAAGGAGAAAGTGTGTTAGTAGACTTAGATGACAACAACCCCTACCCTGTGCTCTTAGGAATCTATTGGGCCATTGACATGAACGGAGTGATAAATCTAAAGAAGCACAAGATGTTTCTTGAGAAAAAGTCCCTGCGCATAGTCGTACCTTTGGACCCTACAGAAGGATCATGCTACAGAGAGCCAGTGCGTGACAATGAAAGTGATGACGACTTGGATTGCATCTACAAGATAACCGCACAAGAGCAAGACTAGGTAAATCCCACCGTGGATGGACAAATCTCATGGGAGCGCGAAAGCTCTTGTACATCGGATTCAGACGAGGAAATAGAGCGATGGCAGAACCGATTACACAAGGTAACCATGCTAAACTGTAACATGATGATGAGATCGTTGCACTGCGTAGCGATAGAGGTAAGGGATCTACCTACTTATGATCGGTTAAGTGAAGTAGATACTTTCTTGAACATATTTGAAAGGGAGGTGCCGAAACAAAAATGTTTCAAGCCTTTGAAATGGGTACTGTGTGCTATGCCCACAAGGTGGTGGGGCACGCACTAAGGAAGCTTCGAGGACTGGCACAAATGTAGGAGAATGACGTGCATGCATTTTGGGAAGCCTCAGATGCGTCTAATAGACAAGTATGACAGACGAGATGATTTGAGCGCACACCTCGCCAAGTGGACAAAGGTCTATGGGGAAGAGCTGCAACCTGAATGGGTGCACTTATTCTGTCATACATTAGATATTATACCCATGGGACGAGTGAATGGGATATCTTGTGCAAAGGGTTCCTGTTAACCTTCACGTTTGAGGATCGTTGGTGGGACATCGTTGATGATGCACTACAAGCAGTAAAAGAAGCTACCTTTTAGAGACCCTAGGAGCCAATAGAATCAATTAAGCCTGAATGGGCTACTCAGTTGAGTTGTGCGCTAGAGTGTTATAATGTAAATACTGAGGAAGATGACGAAGATCCATGAAAAATTAACATTTCAGAAATAGAAGGCCATCATGAGGTTCAAGGATCATTGATTGAAGACCCTGACATAACTACGCCAGTAAAGACAAAGTAGGTGAACATTGGTACGGAAGCCGAACCTAAGTATGCAACTCTTGGTGACTACTGGGATGACGTGATTGTGGATAAGGTCATTGAGTTACTCCGCGAGCACCAGGACTTATTCCCGACCAAGATCACAGACTTAAAGGGAATCATCGACGATTAGGAAAGATGAGGATCACATTAAAGCCTGAAGCAAAGCCAATTAAACAAAGGCCTTACTGTTTGAATCTAAAATAAAAGGAGAAGGTCTACATAGAACTAGACAAAATGCCCGTAGCAAGAATAATTGAGCCAGTGGAAGAATCTGATTGGGTAAGCCCTATGGTGGTGCAGGAAAAGAAGTAGAAGGGCGAGATAAGAATATGTGTGGATCTCAGAAAATTGAATGATGCATGTGTGCATGACCCATTCTCAACTCTGTTCAAAGATGAAGTATTGGAAAATGGCGATGGGCAAGAAGCATATTCTTTTACTGACGGGTTCTTAGGGTACCACCAGATCAAAATCACGCTGCAAGATAGGAGCAAGAACACCTTTGCAACTTAGTGGGGATGCTTTCAATACATTGTTATGTCATGTGGATTAAAGAATGTGCCGACCATATTTTCATGCATAGTTGTTGCAACATTCAAGGAATATATCCACAAGTTTCTAGAGGTTTATCTTGACGATTGGACCATGTTTGGGCTGGTTAAGCACCATGTCGCAAGCTTACGCTTGATGCTGGATACCTGCCGAAGACAACAAATTGCATTGAACCTTAAGAAGTTGATTATGAATTTGGAATCGCCACGAAGTGTGAAACAGCTACGCGCTACCCTGGGACAAACGAGATACTACAGAAAGTTCATCAAAAGCTATGCCCAGATCACCGTGCTGATGGAGAAGCTATTGAAAAAAATGTCATGTTCTGTTGGAATGATGACTACATGAAAGCCTGGATGTACTAAAAGAAAAATTGGCCTCTGCACTGATCATGGCCTTCCCAAAATGGGACGAGGAGTTTCATGTCCATGTTGACACATCATGTATAGCGTTGGGAGTGGTACTAACACAGGAGGGTGGAGAGGGTTTGTACCACCCTATCGCTTTCATGAGTCATAGATTGTCTAAAGTAGAAAAGAACTATTCCACCACTGAACGTGAGCGATTGGCTATGGTATACACACTCCAAAAATACCGGCACTATTTTTTAGGTGGACACTTCAAGATGTATACAAATCATTCTGCATTGAAATACTTGGTCAATAAACCTGTGTTGGGGGGGCGCATATGCAGGTGGCTCTTATTGTTCCAAGAATATGATTTTGAGGTTGTTGTGAAGCCTGGATGCCTGAACGTGGGACTGGATCACTTTTCACACATTGAGACGGGAGAGGAACCTACTAGTTTAGAGGAAGGATTACTTGACGCACAACTCTTTGCTATGTACGGAGTGGATGGACACTTTGAAGATATAATCCACTTTCTGACAATGGGAATTGCGTCAAAAGAATACTCCATCCAGAAGAAGAAGGAATTGGTTGTACGCGCGAAAGATTTTTCTGTCATTGCGGGGCACCTATATAAGATAGGAAATGATGATATAATGCGAAGGTATGTACCTGAATTTGAACGAAGCCAGGTCCTTGCGGACACACATGGGGCTGCTGCGGGAGGACACTATGCAAGGCGAGCAACCGCGCAAAATATTCTCCATGTAGGGTTGTGGTGGCCAATGCTTCATCAGGATTCAAAGCACACAACAAGGCCTGTGTTGTATGTCAAAGAACAGGTAAGTTGTCATGGAGGGACGAGATGCCTTTGAATTTGCAAATGATGCTGCAACCCTTTGAAAAGTGGGTGATCAACTTCATAGGACCTATCAAACCTCAGTTTAGGTTTTAACCCCATACGGAAATTACCTGCATACGAATTCTAAAACATAGAAAATAAATAATGCGAGAGCATAACACATAAAAAACATATACACAGAGATTTTCCCCTGGATCCCAAAACTGGGACTACCAGATTGATTTTTCATTATGTTCCTTTCAATGTTACAATACATATTTATACATGCCTAAGCATCCAATACCATGGACAGAAAACCATCGCGTCCAAAACCATGGACCGAAAACCATCACGTCTAAAACCATGTGCGAAAATCATGCACAAAACCATAGGTAGGTCTGCTAACCTAATATAGGGTCCAAAAAACAAAATTTTCTGAGGTGCTGCCTTAGACCCCATAGAGGGGGGTTACTTGCATCCCTCAAACCCCTTGTGACCCCCCCCCCGCTACGCAATCGACACAACGAAGGGGGGGCTCTACCCCCCTTCATAACCCCTCGGTTAACTATGTGGGGCCTAGTCGTTGGAAAGATATAACCACCACCCAAACTTCTCCCACTTGGTTTGTTTTCTTTTCACAGGGGGCACAAGAGAGCTAGTCATTCATCTAGCTACAACTTGCCCATGTTTCTCTACACCAAGAGAAACTTCTAAGAGCTTCACAAATTTTGGCAATGCATCTGGCAATATTCTTCAAAGTGTCCACCTTTACCAACAACCACCTTTATTCTTCTATCATATCCCTCACAAAGTGATATTGAACATTAATGTGCTTTGTCTTTGAATGATATGCAGGGTTCTTTTCCAAGAAAATTGCACTTTGGCTGTCATAGTCTATCCTTATAGCTCCCTGTACTAACCCCATACTTGAACACAATCTCTACAACCAAATTTCTTCCTTTCTTGCATTAGTGGCTGCCATGTATTCTGCCTCTGTAGTTGATAGTTCCACTATAGATTGTTTCTTGCTCATCCAATTGACTGCACCTCCAAATAGGTTAAACACATACCCACTTTTAGATCTTCTTTGATCCAGATCTCCATCCCAGTCTGCATCAACAAAGCCACAAATATCCAACACTCTGTCAAATCCCAGTCTTCCTTGGTAGCACAAACCATAATCACTAGTCCCATGCAAATACTTGAAAACCTGTTTCATTGCCGTCCAGTGCTCCTTCCCTGGTTTTGACATAAACTTGCTCAATACTCCCACTGCATGTGCAATGTCTGGTCTAGTACAGACCATTTCATACAACAGGCTACCGAATACACTTGCATATGGAACACGAGACATGTCCTCTTCATCTTCTTGTGTCTTGGGACATTGTTAGCAGATAACCTCACACCTAGAAGAATAGGAACCTTCACTGGTTTACTATCCTGCATATTAAACCTCTGTAGTATTGTCTCGACATACTTCCTCTGGTTTAACTAGAGATTCCACTTTTCCCTGTCTCTTTTAATTTCCATGCCCAAAATATAGTTTGCAGCACCAAGATCTTTCATGTCGAATTTGGAGGACAATTGGGTCTTCAAATCTTGGATAATTTCTTTGTCATTTCCAACCAACAACAAATCATCCACATACAAGACCAGATAAATAACACGGTCACCAATTAATTTAAAATACACACAATGATCTGCTTTGCTTCTGGTGAAGCCAAGTCCCCGTATAAATGTATCAAAATTTCTGATACCACATCCTTGGTGACTGTTTTAACCCATACAGAGACTTCTTTAACTTGCATACTAGTTCTTTCTTACCCTTCACTGCAAATCCTTCAGGTTGCTTCATGTAGATTTCCTCTTCCAGATCCCCGTGAAGAAATGTTGTCTTCACATCCATCTGTTCTACCTCAAATCAAAAGCAACAACAACAGATAAAAGTAATCTAATAGAAGTTACCTTGGCAACAGGAGAAAAAATATCACCAAAATCAATTCTCGGCACCTGGGAATAACCTTTTGCTACCAACCGAGCTTTGTATTTCTCCACCTTCCCTTCTGCATTTGTCTTCTTCTGAACACCCATTTTTTGCCAATGAGTTTCCTTCCAGCCGGCAACTCCACCAGATCCCAAGCCTCATTTTTGTGCAAAGATGCCATTTCATCAACCATGGCCTCTTTCCAGAGTTTTCCATCCTTTGAATCCACTGCTTCCTTCACAGTTCTGGAATCATCATCAGTAAAAGACAAAGCAAAGTTTGAACATAAAGCAGATGGACTATACCTTTCTAGCTGCCTTCTTTCTCGAGTTGATCTTCTCACAGCCGGAGTTTGTGGCTCTTCATCTTCTGATTCCTCCTCTGCTACAAAGTATGATTCTTCCTCCTTTAGTTCAAACTCTATCTTCATAGGTTCCTTTGGTTGGACTTCATGTTTAATAACGTATTTCACCTCTCTGAACACCACATCTTGACTATACACAAGCTTCCTTGTTACTGGGTTCCAAAGCTTATAACCCTTTAAACCATCCTTATACCCAATAAAGATGCACTTTTCAGATTTACTATCCAACTTGGTTTGTTTCTCCTTTGTAACATGTACATAAGCATCACATCCAAATACCCTCAGATGTGAAAGAGAGGGTTTATTACTTGTTCATACCTCTTGTGGAGTCTTATCCTCCAACAATGATGAAGGTGATCTGTTGACCAAGTAACATTTTGTCTCCATCGCCTCTACCCAGAATTCTTGTCCTAACTCAGCACCACTGAGCATGCTTCTTTCCCTTTCCATCAACGTCTTGTTCATTCTTTCTATAACTCCATTTTGTTGAGGCGTCTATGGAATAGTCTTCTATCGTGTTATACCACACTTCTTACAGAATTATTCAAATTCCTTACTGCAAAAATCTCCACCTTTATCTATCCTCAACACCTTTATCTTCCTCTCTGTCTGGTTTTCTACCAGAGCCTTAAATTCTTTAAACTTGTAAAAGACCTTAGATTTCTTCTTAAGGAAATATATCACTGTATTCCTTGAGAATTCATCTATAAATGATACATAGTACACAGACTTACCTAGTGATGGAACCTTCACAGGTCCAACAACATCATTGTACACAAGCTCTAATATCTGTTTCGCCCTCTTACCACTAGAGGGGAAGCTCACCCAATTCTAATTCCCATATACACAATTTTCATATAAATCAAAATCTAGAGAGATATTAC
Organism: Pinus taeda; assembly: GCA_000404065.3. Lineage (NCBI taxonomy): Eukaryota > Viridiplantae > Streptophyta > Pinopsida > Pinales > Pinaceae > Pinus > Pinus taeda. Next base: position 175,971 of record APFE031303974.1, on the reverse strand, counting down.
TCATACCTTATACCATACCTTTACCATGAAGTATTCAAAGGCCCTTCTCTCCAATATGTCCAAGCCTTTGATGCCACAACATGGTCTTCTCTCCAGAGACCACTAGGTTTTCTGCTCCACTTTCAGGAATCATAGAAATATTGCACCCATCAATAACAGTGCTACCTTGCAACTTGTACAGAGTTCCAATTTGAACTCCCTGCAACAATACCAGTGCTCCCCGAACCATCTTGCAAGTATCCTTCTGGAACACTATTTTTACACCTGCATCATCCAACTTGCTTATAGAAATTAGATTTCTGGCCAATGTAGGAATATGTAGAACACCCAGAAGTGTTCTAATCCTTCCACCTTACAACTTCAACTTTACTTTTCCGCGACCAACAATTCTAACCTTCCTATCATCCCTTAAGAAGATACCACCACCATCATACTTCTCATACTCGTAGAACCACTCTCTATGGGGAGTGAAGTGAAAGGATGCACCTACGTCAATCAACCATGCCTCATGATCGACCTGTGTACTTGAAGAAGCTAAGTACACATCCCCACCTTCATATAAGGTGGTTTTCACCTCTGCAAAAGGAGCATCATTAGATCTCTTTCCTTTGTCGGGAGCTTTAGATTTATAGTCCCTTTTGTAGTGCCCTTCCTTTCCGCATTTCCAGTACACCACCTTTATAAGTTTTCCTGGAGATTTAGATCTTCCTCTAGATTTAGATCTCTCACTCGATGACTTATTTTTATTTTTGTTCTGGGACCATCCTTGTATAGACAAGGAATCACCATTCTGGCTCTCCATATTTTTCTGTCTCATCTCCTTTGTCAGCAAGGATGAGACTATTTCATCAAACTGCAAGGCAGTTGCATTGCTACCTATTGCAATAACAAGAATATCCCACGAATCTGGTAGAGAAAACAACAAACTAATGCACTTAACTTCATATGAAATTTTGATATCAAAAGATGATAACTGACTTATCACAATACTAAACGCATTCAGATGCTTTGTCACTGAGTCTCCATTTTCATCCTCAAGTTATACATATTTTTCCATAAGAATAGTTTATTCACGAGAGACTAAGATTGGTACAAAGTCCCTAACTTGTCCCACAAAGCCTTCGTCGTAGCTTCCCCTGATACATTTAGCAATACTGAATCTGAGACACACAATCGTATTGTGATCTTTGCCTTCCGATCCATCTTCTTCCATTATTCATCAGACACTCCCATCGGTTTAGTACCTGGATCTACCGCGATCCATTAATCTTTATCCACCAATAGATCCTCCATCTTGAGTTTTCACAACTCAAAACTCTGACCATTAAATTTCTTGATCTCTATGTTTCCACTGCTCACCATCTTCTTTCACTACCAGAATCGATCCCGCAGATCTACCACTGAACAGGGTCTACCACAGGCCCGAGTGAGAACCCCTCAGCAACAAAGGCATCTCCTTGAGGCCAAAAACAACTCTGATACCAAATGTAGGTTTTAACCCCATACAAAAATTACCTACATACAAATTCTAAAACACAGAAAATAAACAATGCGAGAGCATACCACATAAAACACATATACACAAATATTTTCCCTTGGATCCCAAACCGGGACTACCAGCTTTATTTTTCATTATGTTCCTTTCAATGTTACAATACATATTTATACAAGCCAAAGCATCCAATACAATGGACCGAAAACCATCACGTCCAAAACTATGGACCGAAAACCATCGCGTCCAAAACCATGTGCGAAAATCATGCACAAAACCATAGGTAGGTCTGCCGAACCTAACATAGGGGCCAAAACCAAAATTTTCCGGGATGCTGCCTTGGACCCCATAAAGTACGGCTACCTACACCCCTCAAACCCCCTGTGACTCCCCTCGCTACGCAATTAGCGCAACGAAAAGGGGGGGGGATCTTCCCCCCTTCTAACCCCCTGGTTAACTACGTGGGCTAGTTGTGGAAAGAATATAACACAACCAAACAACAACTCCTACTACATATGTAATATTAGGCCTTGTACAGACCATTACATACATTAAGCTTCCAACTACTGATGCATATGGAACTTTACAAATATAATCCATCTCTTCCTGAGTCTTGGGACACATCTCCTTACTTAGTTTGAAATGTCTAGCCAAAGGTGTATTAACTGTTTTTTCATTCTACATATTAAATATTTCCAACACCTTTTCTATGTACTCACTCTGAGATAATGTTGATTTGCGATTTTTCCTATCTCTAGTTATTCTTATACCAAGATTTATTTTGCAACACCCAAATCCTTCATTGCAAATGAGTTTGCCAATTTTCCTTTGAGCACATCTATTTCCTACATGTTAGACCTTGAAACAAGCATGTCATCTACATACAATAGTAATGTAATATAGCTTCCATCATTTTCTTTCTTAAGATAAAGAAAGTGATCCAAATGACATCTAACATAACCTTATTCATACACAAACCTGTCAAATTTTAGATACCATTTCCTTGGAGTCTGTTTTAAGACATATAATCTATTCTTCAATTTGTACACTAACTTCTCCTTCCCTTTGACCTCATACCCTTGTGGTTGCTGCATATATATTTCTTCTCCCAAATCCCCATGGAGAAAGGTTGTCTTTACATCTAACTTCTCAAGATGCAAATATTTTGCTACCACTAGACTTAAAATAGTTCTGATTGAAATCATTTTAACAACAGGAGAAAAAAATTCATTAAAGTCTATACCTTTCTTTTTTGCAAACCTCTTCACCACAAGTCTAGCCTTATACCTATGTTTTCCTCCATCTTCTTCCTTCAACTTATAAACCCATTTATTCTGTAATGTTGTTTTACCTGTAGGCAACTTGACCAAGTCCCAAGTCTAGTTAATCATCAAGGAGTCTATCACTTCTTCCATGGTTTTCTCCCACTTCTTCCTGGTTTCTACCTATATTGTTTCTTCATATCGTTCATGTTCACCAAAATCAGTCAACAATACATAATATAATGAAGGAGAGTATCTTTCAAGAGGTCTACTTATCTTGGTAGATCTTCTAACACCACTTTCAGGTGTTTGCAATGCCTATTGTTGTTGTGGTTGTTGTTGTTTTTGTGGCTATTGATCATTACAATTTTTAGGGACCTTTATTTTTTTTATGATCTCATCAAGAATTACCATATTCTTTGTTTTCCTTTTCCTGTTTCTTTTCTTGCATTTGATTCTTATTCAAGAAATTTTTATTGAATATGACATTTCTGCTCCTAATGATTTTCTGATTTTCATAATCATATAAGTGATAACCAAAATCAATAACACCATATCCAATAAATGTACATTTATTTGATTTTTCCTCAAGCTTTTTTCTATTTTATTTATTAATGCGAGAAAAGGCTTCACAACTGAAAGTCTTTAAAAATGCACAGTTTACCTTTTTACCTATCCATGCCTCCTTTAGAATACCACCATCCAAATAAATTGAATGCCCTATGATTATTATATAAATAACAATATCTACAACATCTGCCAAAATTTGTAATGGCAATCCTACATGCAATGTCATGCACCTCGTGCACTCCATGATTGTCTTGTTCATCCTTTATGACACATCATTTTCTTACAGAGATCTTGGAACTATCTTCTCTCTGTGAATTCCATGTTCTAAATAGTAGTTATCAAACTCTTTTCTACAATATTCACTTCTATTATGTGATCTGAGAGACTTCAGCGTCTTTCCTGTCTCATTCTCAAACAAAGCTTTCCATTTCTTGAAAGTATCAATTACATCATATTTATTTCGAATACAATAAATCCAATTTTTTCTAGTTGAATCATCAATAAAAGTAACATAATAACGAGAGCCACCAAGAGATGATACCTGAGCTGGTCCCCATACTTTTGTATGCACAAGCTCTAATTTTTCTCTCTTCTTTTGTTTCCTAACTCTGATAAATATGACTCTCTTTTGCTTTCCATAAACACAATTATCACATAAATCCAAATCAACATGTTTCGAACCTAGCAACAAATTTATTGAGTGAATAATATGCATCCCCTTCTCACGCATGTGCCTGAGCCTATAATGCCACAATTTCGTATCTACTCCTGTGGAGGTTAAACACTTTAAAAAATTAGAAATACTATTGCATAAAGACAATGTACCAACCTTTTCTCCTTTTGCTATTACCAGGGCTCCTTTAGTGACCTTCCATGTTTTTTCTGTAAAAGTAGTTACATAACCTTCACCTCCTAATTGCCGTGTTGAAATTAGATTTTTCTTTAGATCTGGAACATCCCTTACCTCCTTCAATGGAAATTGCTTTCCATTTTGTTTCTTTATAAAAACGTTACCCATTCCAACAATTTTACAAGGTTTATCATCACTCAAATGAACCTATCCTAAATCTCCATGAATATAGTCATGAAAATGTTTCCTATCAATTGTGGCATGGAATGAGACCCCTGAGTCGACTACCCATGCATCAATAATATTGTCTAATGAAAGAATTAGGGCATCTTACAACACGTCACCTGTCACATTCACTTCATGATTGTTCTCTTGTTTTCCATCTCCTTCTTTTTCCTTATGAGATTTGTAGCCTTTCTTCAGGTGTCATTTCTTCCCACATTTCCAGCACACTATCCTTGATCTAGATTTGGATCTATCTTTTCTTGACTTACTACGATTTCTTGGGCTCCTTCCTCTTTCCATTTTTCTTCCCCTAATCTCTGCAGTCAAAGCATTACCTGATATCTCGCCAGAGCTTTTTCGTTGCATTTCCTTGCTAAGGATGGCATTGACAACATCATCAAACTTTAAAGTACTAGATCCAGAGATAGTGTTACTGATAGCCATAACTAGGTCATTTCAACTTTCTAGCAATCAAAATAGAAATAACAAAGCCCTAACTTGATCATCAAAATTTACCCCTACAGAACTTAAGTGACTGGTAACCATGTTAAATTCATTTAAATGATCAACAACAGATCCACCTTCTAACATCTTCATATTAAATAGACACTTCATAAGAAATACCTTATTTTAGGCCGAGGGTTTTTCATATAGTTTCTCCAATGTTGTCATTAAACCTTATGTTGTCGTCATTAAACTGACGTTGCTTGAATGTTTCAACTTCTTTGATTTTTTGCTCAATGGTAGGTACATATCTTTATGATACAGATAATATTCCATCTACATCTTCCATAACTATTAGTTTTGGCCGTTAAATTTCTCGACCCTAAACCTACCATCTTCTGCCATTAATCCCACTCGAACCAAGAACCCTTCTCTCCTGCAAGTTTATCACCCAAATAAGCCTTCAGATCTAATACTAGTTGTTAGAAAATTATATATTACAGATAAATGGAACACATAAAATATTACAGAAACACAAATACATAAATGTTTAAAACAAGAGAGATAGATATACGTGGTTCACTCAATTTGGGCTATGTACATGGAGAAACAATCATTCCTTCCTTTTATATTATCCAACAAAATGAAGAGATACAACCTACAACAAATCTGTTGTAATTTCCCTGTCGCTCATACACAACCTCCTCTCTCTCTCTCTCTCTCACTCTCTCTTAGAATAATCATAAAAAATCGCAATACATTTCTCTCATATAAATTGAGGGTTTCCTTCTAGGGGAAAAAACCCTAAATTAACATAACTTCTACCATCAGATCGTTCGCTTAATGCATGGCCTAGCTTGACTACGAAATTACAATATTTTACAAAGCAAATTTTCATCTATTTTTAGCTTCAAGGGCGCTACCCTCGAACCCTCGCTAGGGGGGGAGATATTTAAAAGTAGCTGTCGCCCCCTCTGGATCCCCCAAGCGGCTATTATACAGGCCCCGTCCAATGTGCCCAAGACCTATGCATCAAGAAGATAATTAGGCTCCACACCCAACAATTTTTCCACTTGGGAAAGAATATAACCCAACCACTGCTCCCCCCACCCTCACACCTTCTACCCCTTACTATTTCATATCAAGAGGGAAGATTCAGTTAAAATGATGTTAATAAGAAAATAATTACAAATTAGGAGAATGTGCAAGACATAAAAACAAGTTAACTAATAATTAACAAAATTTAATTATGAAGGCATCCTTAAATCAAGGATAGGAAAGAGGAACAAGAATTCAAATTCAAATAGAAGTGTAGAAAAGGGAAAATTATGTTGATCAAAGTTAAAGTCAATCAATAAATAATGAACCTAATAACTCCTCATGTAATCATTAAAATAGAAGCAATGAAAAATTAAGGGAACACTTAGGAGTGAAAGTAAGAAATGTGGGTGTTTAATGAGGATAATTCATTATTTTATAATTTTAAATAGGTAATTAAATACATATGTACACATGAGTGGCAACGTGAATGGGTGAATATTAAGTAAATAGTAATTTAGTAAAACTCATTTTTGTATAAGTTGGACAAGTGACATGGCCCATAAAATTATAAAAGAAGAAATTGGTTTTAGAAAAAAATATCTTGTGTACCCTAATGATATATGGATAAAATAATGCTTGGAAAAAAAATTTCATTAATAATTGTTGAGAATTTATTCTATTGAAGTTTTTGTGAAGTGAGAATTCATCTCAATCTAGTAGCTTCATTCTTCATTTTTATTGTTAGAGAGGTTTTTTTTTTAGCAAACCCATTGCAAACTTGGGGCCTTTGTATAAGGAGAGTAGCAAGTGGAGTTGGTAGGGAGGCCAGCTAGTGGATCATCCAACAATTAGCAAGCTAAAGCAAAGGAAATTCAATTCTGCAATCAAATTTTAACTAGCGATATTAACTCGCCTATTCTTTATTTTTGTAATTATTGATGCTTCTTATTATGAAAGATTTATACGTTATTAAATATATTGTGGTGATTATTTGGGTTGATAAAACCTAACCAAGGCAAGAAATATTGTATATAAATTTGTGTTAATCATGTTTAGTTTTTCCACAAGGTTTCACTACATAGTCCATGAAAAGAAGAAAATATTGTATGTAAATTTATGTTAATCATGTTTAGTTTTTCTACATGGTTTCACTACTTCATAGTCCATGAAAAGCAAATATATGAAATTGAGAATGTTATCAATCCTTATTTTTTCTTGTTTATCATTGTAATGATAATTATCTAAATATATGTACTACTCAAAACCTATGGTTTTTATCTATAACTTATGTGTTTATTTTGTGTGACAATTTTTTTGAAAGATGTACCATTTTATAGTGATATTACAAGTTAAAACATTTAGGCAATATAAAATAAATTTTATTTTTGAAAATTCTTAAAGAAAATTGTTTACATCTTTTTTTATCACAAGACAAACAAATATACAATAATATACTATGTCACCTGAGTCAAAATTTTGAAAATTATGATAAGTCACAATATAGCATATCACAAAAAAAACATATCTATCGAAAATATTGTATATGATAAAATATCTTTGATATGACATATCACACAAAACTGAAAAACATATAATACACGAAAGCAAAAACTATAACACACAAAAGTTGAATCTTTGTGATATATGAAAAAACAAAATTTAAAACTTTTTGGTGATATGTGAAAAAACAAAATTTAAACAAGTTTTAAGAACAAAATTCCAGTGCTAAATTTTGATTTCGAAGGAAGAAATTACTTAAAAGACATAAGGAATTATGAAAATTAAAATGATATCTACACTTTTAAGGAAATATAAAAGCTAAATATATATTGTTTTTAAGATTGTGTCCTGTAGTCAACATCTTGTGGTTTTAATTATAATATACATCATAGGATTATAACCAGATTAAATCACAATTGTGAAATAAAAATAAATACACTTTGACAGTGGACACAAGTATGGATAGATAACCGTATTAGTAAAATTATGATAAAGGAATATTTCATATGGTATTATATTGTTTATCACAGTAAGTAAATCAATCCAAGAAAATCAAAGATGGCATAGTGGTTGACTAAAACCAGGGATGGGTTCTTCGATGGGGTGTTTTCACGACAATAAATTCTTAGCAGGAAGCTTAACCAAAATGGGGTTGTCTCTCGGCGTTTGTTTTCTGGTGGAAGTCATTATTTGTATGCGGGTATTTTTGTTTGGTTAACAGGTGGAAACCCTCGGTGATATAGCCCGTCGCTCCACCTGGCTCCACATGGTCCGTGCGTGGCGTTTATATGGGTCACACTCTTCACAACACTTAACCAAGTTCAATCAAATTAAATGCCTGCAGATTGGAGGCTGCGTTAATGTATTTGAACTTGGTTTTGACAAGGTAATTCTTTCTGTCGGCTCTTAAATGGATCATCTCTGCCATGGAGCATTGGTTGAGGAAGGGAATTTCTCTGACAGCATAATTCTTTCTGTCGGCTCTTAAATGGATCATCTCTACCATGGAGGATTGGTTGAGAAAGGGAATTTCTCTGATAGCAGGGGAAAGCTCATTTATGAGCTTATCATGCGGAAGTATTTTAGTTGTACATTTGATCGTTGTGGAGAATTCATGTTTCTCACCTTACTTATTGTTTTCAATTGCTCACGCTCGTGTTATACTATATATTCAACTTTTTGGTTTCATGGTGGTGAAGAGGTTGTGGCATCGTTGTTGAGAGTTCTAATATTAATTTGATATTTTTTATATGGTGGCAAGAACAAGACGGTGCTGTCATCCTTGGTTGGTCATTGCAGGGTGGTCTTGTTTTTTTTCTAAGATCTTGACAATAGTAGCTCTTTTCTGGTTTGTCTGGTTGTTTTTCATAGTTGTCAATGTTTTTTGAGCTCTGGTCAGTGATTTGAGTTGGTGGTAGTTCTTCCCTCAATGATAACTCAAAATTATGACCCTACAGCGATTTAGTTGCTCAATGATAGCTCAAAATTATGACCCTACAGGGATTCAGTTGCTCAGTGTTGGTCTTTGGAGTTTGGTACCAGTACTTTACTTATTTGGTTTTGAAATTGGTAACAATCTCACTAGAACCCCACTATTTCTGACTAGTTTAACTCTTGTAGCTTCTGATCTATATAGAGTTTGCGTTTTCGGGAATTTTGGGCAGGTTTTGATTCAGTTGCTCAGTGTTGGTCTTTGGAGTTTGGTACCAGTACTTTACTTATTTGGTTTTGAAATTGGTAACAATCTCACTTGAACCCCACTATTTCTGACTAGTTTAACTCTTGTAGCTTCTGATCTATATAGAGTTTGCGTTTTCGGGAATTTTGGGCAGGTTTTAATTTTGGTTTGTTGTGATTCCAATTTATCACCTTCCACCCACACTATATGGTTTCTTTACTAGGTCTATTGTTCGTGTCATACGAGGGTATTATCATCGTATAGTTGGTCACTATTAGGTTGTTATGCCTTCTCCAGTCGTTGTTCCTTGGTTTTTTTTGCAGGCTTTGTGCTTATCTGGCTAATTGTTAACGTTAACGACTATCTAGCCGCAAGGGAGATGCTCGTGGGGCTTGTTATTTTTGGCATAGACGTCTATTTGGATGGGAGTTTGTGCTTAATATTTTTAACATAATTCATATCGAGATATTATTTATTGTATAATTTTTTATTGTTTAAATTATATTTTTGAATGTTATAGAGATTACATAACATATGTATTGAGCCATTTAATAAATTAGATTCAACATAGATTTATGCATAGATTATGTTGGATCTATGTTCATATAATTATGTCATTGTTAAAAAAAATATTTATTTATAATTATAACAACATAGATCCGTGCATAGATCTGCTATTTTTAAATAAATCTATATTGGTCTAATTATAATAGATTATGGTTAATTATAATAGATTATGGTTTATAATTATGGTGGTATAATTATGTAAGTGTTAGAGAGAGTATTTATAAATTATAGCCGGATCTATGCTAATATCTATAAATATTCTTTCTCTCCACTCAAATATAGCACAATTGAACTATTTTCCACTTCATTCATTCAATCGATATATCCGTTGAAGAGAGTTTTGGAGTTATGGGTGGCGAAAATTCTTCAAGTAGAACTCCAAAATTCTCTTCAATACACATCTACGAAAACATAAAAACATTGGTATATCTGTTATTTTATAAAAATAACCCTGAGTCGAAATTAATTTGGTATAGTAAGTCTCATTTCCAAGCGAAACACGCAAATTAGTAGATGAATTTTTGGCCAATGTCTGCATTGGAACCACAAAATATCCAAGATATATATGCCTGCTCATTACTTCCAAACAAAAGATTCCTCGGGAAATACCAAAAGCTTCAACGATGGGGAAGTTGCAAGTGGACAACCCAGTATACGATCGCTAGATGGTGTATAGGTATGATTTGAAACAATTTTATTTTTTATTTTCTAAAGGTTGTGTGATTTGGTGTTTTATAAAATGTGTATTGCAGACGTTAGTGTCGATAATTATATCAAGACAAATACTTAATATCAAAGACAAAAAAATACCTAAGAGTAATCAGTTATATTTAAGTTTGGAGTTTGTTTCTTAGAAGAAAATTTTAATAGAAAAAAAAAACAAAAAAAATCACAAAACCAGGTTATTGGGGTTAAAAATTTTATTATTGGAATAAATGAATTTAATATGAGAATTGAATACCCTTGTTAATTGTGCTATAAGAATTTATGATGAGAATCACTTAGAAAAAGAAAAATCTCATTTTCTGAAAGTTTATCAAAATAATGGCTATAGCATGGGTGATCAAATCTCCAATGTTCAACTTCCATTTATCCAGGGGACTATCGATAAGATTTTTCATATTCTCAAAAATAATAAAGATTTTGCTACCTTCAAACCCCTTAATACCATTAGAAATTATCTTAGGTCTGTTAAATACCCTTTAAACTCTAAAGACATGAAAAGGGTCTAGTGAATCCCTTGTTCATGTGGGATTTCCTACATCGGGGAAATTGGTTACTCCATTAACCAAAGAATCCAAGAAAATGCAACAGATATTAAGCACAACCATTCTCGTTCCTCAACGTTAGATGAACATGTGGTGAAATCCAAACACCATGTCTGCATTGAGGATTCTCGGGTCATCACAAGGGTTTGATCACTTTTATCATAGAAGGCTAAGAGAGGCCATTGAAATTGAAAAACATGCAATTAATCTTAACAGGAACAATGGTTGGAAGTTAAGTAGGAGCTAAATCTTTTCCCTCTCCCAAAAATTAATTAAATAATTTTTATAGTATATTAATAGTACTTATTCATTTATATATATATATATATATTATATATATATATTATATATATATATATATATATATATATATATATATATATATATATATCCTTTTTACTTTTCTATTAAATATTCTCCAATATTTATAATAATAATATTATAACTAATTGTTGAATATATTATTCTTATTTTAAAACTATTTATTAAAAATATATTAAACTTATTTTTAATTATTAATATACATTATAAACATATATTCTTTTATTATTAATTTAATTTAATTCAATATTATTTAACCAAAAATAAAATTAAAATAAAACGAAATAGTAATAATAATAATAATAAATTTATTAATTCAACAACTAATTCTTAATGGCTAATTCCTAACAACTAATTCCTAATGGCTAACTCTGGAACTAGATGCATCTCCGCTACTTAAAGATCTGGATTGATTGCTTTTTTCACGTTTATCCCGAGGAAGAACTGCATTAGATGGTTTGAAATGTCGACCCAATCTTAATGATGTGATTAATCCGAAAGACAATCTAATTATCATTATGGATCACAAAAGTCTAAGATCTAGAAAGATATTCCCAATCAGTAAATCAAACCAAATGTTATGATTATGAAGCAATCTATAACACTCTTTTGTTTGCTCTTTCTTTTTGTCTGGTTGAAAATGTTGATCAGATAGATACCTCAGATTTGAGGTGGATTTATTGTTTGGTTGCAAAATATAGGAGTGTCTCTGCAAAATTCATCCTTTTTATGTGACTAATATTAATGAGACATATCTTTTGAGTTTTTTTTTTTTTTTTTGGCTCTCCATCTACGTATCCCAAAATATGGCAGTTAAGAAAGAGGTCAATTACCACCATCACAATGAAATTGTTGTATTGTGATTCTGAGGAACTAGACTTTTTATTTTCATTGCCACAAAGCAATTGTTTTCGAAGATGTTCCTTCCACAACAACAATAGAGGAAATTATTAACTAATCCTTCAGGATCACATTACATATTGTTAATTAATCTATAATAGTTTTCTTTTTGTTCTTTTTTTCATTAATAAGTTATCGAGATGTTATTAAGACATAATTATCTCTGACCTACTTCTCATTTATATAAATAAATGATTTTAATATCAATATATCAATTTTCAATTATGGAGTTTATTCACGGGACTGTTGATAGTGGTGTTAGAGCGCCAGTGAATTTATAAGCTCCAATTCTCATTGATCACTCTAGGATTCACCAAGACGAATAGGGAATTTTCTACCAACAACCATGGAAATCTTGAATTGTTAGGTTGTTGCGGCGAGGAACAACCACATGAAGGTCGAGAAGGGTTGTTGCTAATCACTGAAAGAATTTGAATCAAAAGCCATATATTTATTTTAAAAGCTATCTTGTAGGTTGGGGTTCAAGGTAGATTCCTCACAAAACAAAATTCCAAACTTTTATTCTTTGAATTTATTGATTATAACATTGACAGTGTTGAGAAATTGTTGAGAGGGGCCATTCTCGAGGTTGAAAAAAGTTCATGTTTATGGTGATCATTCAATGCCTTATTTTATTCATTTAAAGGAAAACATTGATGGCTAAAGAATGTTTGAAAGGCTATTCATGTTTTTTTCTCCTTTCCCTAGAATAAAATCACTATGGGGTGATTTATTAGCCTCTCACCCCTTGCATTCACATTATGCTCTTTTCACAAGTGTCAGAAGAACATACAAATAGCAATCGGTTTTCTTGAACCGATGGTTGCATCTGTAACAGAGTAGGTGGGGATTTTCACTGTGACACTTCATCAATAAATGATTAGAAGGTAATGAAAATTATTGAGAGTTTTTAGTTTCAGACTAATCAATTTTGGCTGCCAAATATTTTTGCAATATGAATTCTTTGATCTCCATAGTAGGTGTTGTTCTCGGTGGAAAGGAAAATTACCAAGAATAGTTTCAAAAAGTAAAAAATACTCTTATTTTTAATGATTTATGTGAATGTGTTTGTGAAAGTAAGGATGACAATGAACCATAATCACCTCAAGATAAGAAACAACTTGCAATTTGGAAGAGTAAAGATAAAAATGCATATGCTTTAATTTTTTCTTATGTAATAGAAGATATAAGTCAACATATTCTTTCCATCATCACAAAATTTGAAGAATTAAAGAAATTAAAAGATCTTTATGACTCCCATTTAGAGATGGAAATTATACAATTATTGATGAAATTATTTAATTTGGAATTGAAAGATAATGGTCCAATGAAGTTATCCTAAAACATTAAAGCCATTTATTATGATATTGATTTCGTTGATGTTAAACTTGATCTACAACTCACTGCATTCATTAAGCCCTATACCCTACCTATTCACAATACTTGGAGTGTATTCAAGCTAGTGAACAAATGAAATCCATGGCATTTGATAAACTTGTAGATGAAATTGCAGAGAGAGGGAAAGCCTTTGGGAAGAAGAAGTCACTTCCCAATTCCAATGTTGAGACTGTGCTTGCACAGAAAGAAAACAGGTCTCAAAAAGAATCTACCAGAAATGGAAAAAGTAGCAGAGGTTGTGGCAAGAAACTATCTAGAGGTAGGGTGTAATAATCATCAAGATGACAAATAGCAAAATCATTTTTAGAATGATAAACAATATGTTAAGTGTTATAGTTGTGGTAAACTTGGTTATACCACTCATCATTTCCACACATCTTAGGAAAAGATTAGTGAAAAGAAAGATAAATAACCTCCAAACAAAGCAACACCGCTTGAATCTGCCCACTATATTGCTATGCATTGTAATTTAGTGTAACTGATGTTTTTAGCACTAACTTTTCCTATTGGCAAGACACTTTGGATATCAGACATTGGAGCTACTTGTCATATGACCTTCATAAGATTTTTTTTTTGAAACATTCAATGATTATATTAATGGAGTAGTTTATTTTGCTGATAAATCACAAATAAAGCCTTTAGGAATTGGATCTATTCGGCTAAAAATAAGAGGACTTTCTTATTATATTTTACATGGTGTTATTTACATTCCTAAATTTCAAATAAATTTGATGTCTCTCATACATATTAGGTAGTAAGGACATTCTATACATATGTTTGATGATATAGTTGAAATTCGTAGAGCATCTGATAATGTGATTGTTATGACCAGTGTTGAAGAAGACAAACTTTTGAAACTCAAAGGAACATCATCTTCTACATTCAATTATGCCTATTTGACTCAGCAAAGAGATACTCTATCATCCAGTTTGTTGCGGAATTATCGTTTTGTTCATATATAATAGTATCAAAGTTGTGAAACAAAAAAGCATTAAAGGTCTTCCTACTATTCCAAGAATACTTACTGCATGTGACGCTTGTATTTTAGGAAAGCATTATAATAAGCCTTTTGATAACTCTATTTCTAGATATTTCAGGAAGTTAGGTCTCATACATTCTAATTTATGTGGGCCCATATTTGTTCCATATGCCAATGGTAATAAATATCTATTGACTTTTATTAATGACTACATGAGGACATGTTTGGTTTATCTGTTGAAAGAGAAATATCAAGTTCTTACAACTTTTAAAAATTTTCATTTATGGATTAAAAATGAAACTCCACTTAACATTAGCACTCCATGATCTAATAATAGTGGTGAATACACATCTCATGATTTTGAAAAGTATTTGCAAGACAATGACATTAAACATCAAACTACAATTCCTTATAATCTGCAACAAAATGGTCTTGTAGAACATATGAACAAAACATTTCTAAATATGGTAAGATCAATTATGTTTTTTAGGAATGTTAAGTTGATGTTTTGGGGAGAAGAAGTCTTATGTGCAGTCTATATTCTCAATTGATGTCCTTCTTCTGCCATCAATAATAGGTCTCCTTATGAAATGTGATATAATCGTCTTCATGTTGTTTTTAGAGTTTTGCTTATCTATGCTATGTATTGATTCTTAAAAACCAGTGCAACAAATTGGGTGCAAGGAGTCAAAAATGACTTTTCTTGGCATATTCTAATACTTCCAAAGCTTACATGTGGTATGATGAGGAGACCAAGAAATTTATTGTTTCACAAGATGTAATTTTTCTTGAATCTACTAAAGACGCTTTCATTGTTGATAGAAAAATAATTCATTTGGATAAATTCACATCCAAAAAGTTTTATTATGAACCAAATAATGATCTTCCACATCTTGAAGGGGGGATTCACATTCTAGATCAGTATGTGGATTTGCCTTCAATAAAATTTCCATAGTCAATAGAGAATGAAGAAAAATTGGATGATGATAATGTTTCTACGGGATCAGAAACTTCTCTTGAAGAGCTTGTTCTTCAAGATGAGCAACCACCACATCAATTGCTATGAATATCAACGTGGATTGGGATATTTCCAAGAAAGTATGATGAATTTGATATATGGAGTTCTACTAAACAGAATAAAGGAAATGAAGGGGATGTTAGTTGAAACTCAGGTAACAATTCCCATAGTTCTTATGATTGTGAATCTAATTTTTCCGGTGTTCATGAACCCACTATGTTTGAAGAAGTTTCTATTTGTAATGAATGGTAAGATGTAGTGCAGAGGGATTATGATGCTCTCATTAAAAATGACACTTGGAGGTTGGTGGATCCTCCTATTGGCATCAAACCCATTGGCTGTAAGTGGGTTTATAAAATTAAGTATAAAACATATGGTTCACTTGACAAGTACAAAACAAGGCTTGTAGAAAAGGGGTATGCACAAAAAGGAGGTGTTGATTATATAGAAACATTTTCTTCTACAACAAAATAAGACACTATTAGAACTTTATTCTCTCTTGCAACTCAAAAAGGATGGAAAATACATCACGTGGATGCAAAAACAACATTTTTGAATGGAGATTTAAAAGAAGATGTCTATATGTTTCATCCAGAGAGTTTTTCCATTAAAGGAAAAGAGCAAAACATATGCAAATTGATAAAATATTTGTATGGTTTGAAACAAGCATCCCGTGCATAGTATGAGAAGTTAATTGAACATCTTCTCAAATTGAATTATAATCATTTAAACCTAGATGATTCTACTTTAGTTATCAAGAAACTTAAAAGATCAATTGTATATCTAGTTGTTTATGTTGATGATTTAATTATCACAAGAAAAAATGATGATTATATAACATTTGTTAAAAAGGAGCTACAAAAGGTTTTTGATATAATATATTTGGGTATACTTCATAACTATTTAGGAACTGAAGTTGATCAGAAACCTAAGCATATTTTTATATTTCAAAAAAAAAGATATTGGACAGTTATTGAGTAAATTTGGAATGCAACATTGTAATCATGTTTCTACTCCAATGGAGCAAAACCTAAAGCTTACTTCAAATGAATGAAGTAGATTTGAAGATCCAACAAAGTACAAGCAACTTGTTGGAAGTATAATTTTTCTTACTACTACTTGTCCTGACATAGATTTTGTTGTACGAATAATTTCCAGGTTTATGCATCAACCCTATGAAGGTCATTGGATCACAGCAAAATGAGTGCTAAAATATTTAAAAGACACTCAGTCATATGGCATCAAATATTCCAAAGTTTTAAATTTCCATCTCACTGGTTATTCAAATTCAAATTTTGATGGAGATAAAGAGCATGGGGTGTCTACTTCAGGTTATTTGATGAATCTTGGACCAACAATCATCACTCAGATATCACAAAAACAACATATTCCTATTAATTATACCATTGAAGCCGAATATGTTGCAAAAACACAAGCTACAAAAAAAAAAAATTGGCTTCGCAAAATGCTTGAAGATTTGTTGGAGAAACAAAATAATTCAACCCCTCTTTTCATTGACAACTATTCTGTAATTCAATTGACCAAGAATCTTAAATTTCATGATCAAAGAAAACATATCAACACCTATATCACTTGAATTGACATTATGTAGAGGTCAAATTTGTTCATCTCACACATTGTCCTACTTCAGAGAAAATCACAGATATCTTTACCAAAGCATTGGGACGTGAAAAATTTGAAAAAAATAGAATGTTACTTGGCATGTTAGATGTCCCTTTGGATTAAGGGTGGAATGTCAACTAATCCTTCGGGATCACATTGTACATTATTAGTTAGATAATAGTTTATTTTTCATTAATAAGTTACTGAGAGGTTATTGAGACATAATTGTCTCCTACCAAATTCTCATTTGTATAAATAAATGATTTCAATATCAATACATCGATTTTTTATGTGGAGTTTATTCATGGGCCTGTCTACAAAAGCTACAGTTCTAGGGACTGCGAGTTGAGAGCATTTCCTATTATTGTGGTTGAGTTCAACAATGACAGTTTTTCCATCTCTCTCGTCGATGGATTCAACCTGCCAATGTTGATCAAAGTGTTAGAAATTAATCAACACAGCAAAGAAATACATAAAATATTGTGAAAATGCAAATACAAAAATGCATAAAACAAGAGACACAGATATACGTGGTTCACCCAATTTGGGCAACATCCACGGAGAAAAGACCAGACCTCCCTTTTATATTGTCCAACAAAATGAAGAGATACAACCTACAATAGATCTGCTATAATTTCCTCTTTGCTCTCACACGGCCTCATCTCTCTTTCTCGCTCAGAATAATACTACACAACCGAAATACAATTCCCTCATATAAATCAAGGGATGCCTTCTAGGACCCTAAATTAATATAAATTCTATCGTAAGATCATTTGCCTAATGAACGAACCATATTGACTATGAAATTGCAATATTTTACAAGGCAATTTTTCATCTATTTTTAGCTTCAGGGGCATTACACCTAAACCCCCCCAAGGGGGGCCTCATAAAATTCGTCACCTCCCAGCCCTGGACACCCCTGATGGAAATTAAACAGGCGGAGTTGCTACCTCGTTAGGAATAGGGATCCAACGTGGTTGAAACAAAAAACCTCCTAACAATCAAGAAGATAATTAGGCTCCACACCCAACACAAAGTATCCAACTGTTAGTGCAAGAACATGGGTTGTAGAATAAACATAACTGTTGTTTGCCCCATTGAGTTAGTTAAGGGCTTCCAACAAATGCAAAGTACCTTCAATACATTTAATACATCACAATATTGCTACAAAGGATATTATTTGAACATTTTGTTAGACTTGGAAACATTCCTTATTTGTTTTGCAACATGTTTAACCACCTCTCAAGGATCCATTAACTTTGGTTGCCTCCATTTCCCAACATATGTGGGTTTGTTGTAATGAAAAATTGTATTAGAGCCAAAGGTCTCGAATTTAAAATACCCTTGTGGGTTTTGGTGGTAGAACAATTGGTATCAGAGCCAAAGGTATCGAGTTCAAAACACCACTCCCAGTCTGACTCAGAAAATGCTTTCTTGAAGAAGTAAATTTGCAAGCTAAAGTAGCAAAATGATTAACGAATAAATGAGGCTACTTATTGAAAAGATTCCATGGAAATGCTTTGTGAAGAAGCTTCCCCTCTTCAAGAAGATAAAAGGATACTTTTGATCAATATCAAACAAAAACTTGAGCTAGAAGTCAGTGGACTACATAATGCTAAGAGGAATATCGTTGTTGCTAAGATTCTTGGCTCACCTTCTTCCACCTTTCATGATATTGAGTGCAGAAAGCTTGATTTTGATTATTGTGTCTCATCACATGCCTTTGTGTTAACCAAATTGAAAAACATATTACCGATATTGGCTCTCAACTGCTGAGAAAAATGGGATATAATAGAGGAGTACTCATGAAAAATGGAAAAGCAATTTCCATTCCTATTACTCCTAAAGAGAAAAAATATAGAAATTGTCTTTTGTTGCAAGTGGATTTTAGACTATTTGATGGAAGAGTAGCCCCTTGTTGATTGTGTTGCATAAACTCATTAATTGGATAACAATGTCATTGTATATGACAATGTTTTTGTTGTAAAGGCTTGTCCCCCTATTTATGCACTAGGATTTGAGTTTGTGGAATAAATATCTGAGAACACCAACATCTTCATATGAAAGAATGTCTCTTCAGAAACATCCGATAAAATTGGAACGATACAGAGAAGATTAGCATGGTCGTTGCACAAGGATGACATGCACAAATCAAGAAATGGTCCATTTTTTTTTAATCCTCATATTAAAAAGAGGGTTTTATCTAGGAATGGGAAATTTATTGATCATATAGTCAAATCATTGCAAAAACGACAAGAAACTTTGAACCATGGACTTGTTTCGACCATTAGGATTGATTATGGTTGGACCAATGGATGGTCACAACATCATTTGAATAGGTGTTTATAGAATTCATACCATTGAGTCTCATCAAATGTGTAGTCATACAATGTTACTATTATTTAATGTTAATTGTTGTTTCTTCCTTAGTTATGTTTCAAGAGGGGAAATTTGATGATGATGAAAAATTATGTTGTTTCCTTGTTGTCTAGTCATATGATTGATTAAACCTTTCTATCTTATTGTGTTGTAACTACCTTGATAAAATTTCATTTTCTATGTTTGATCAATGTGATGGTGACAATGTTTAGAGATCTTTGTCAGTGTTATTATATAATGCTTGAGCTGAGATTTCCATACTTATAGAAATCCTTGTTCTTTGCCTATCTGATGATGTTGCTTCTATTTGAAGCCTCCGTATTGGTTGTTTATTAGTGCCTATTTTCTCTAAATCATTTATGAGGAAGTTGTCACTGTTTTCCTTTCCTATGCCTCCAAAACATATTATCCTTCAAAAGATCATCTAAGTTCATTGAGGTTTCTTAGCTCTCATCTTCACAGTTTGGTACTTCCTTACTCGAGTGAGATTCTATTCTTTTCTCTCAATGGATCATTTTGGGGTCTACAGTTTTAGCTCCATATTTATATGAGAACTAAAATATTTATCTCTTTTGGATAGGAGTTTTTCCTTACAAATTTTTCCATTTTCTCCACTTATGAGATTTTTTGCTTGGCTAATTTATCAAGCATCATTATTGGAACCCAATTTTATTTATATTTAGTCCTTATGTTTCACTTAAGGCGGGTGGGTGGGGGGAGGGGCGGGGGTGGGTTAGTGTTGGTATTTTTCAACTTGCACTTTAATAAGAGCTAAGTGTTGTGAGTCGTAAGCTCACATAGGATTGTTATATATCCAATTATCATAGCTCTATATAGTTGACAATGGGCCTCCTCTATTGTTTTTTTTTTTTGGGTAAAGACTAATCTACTTATATTAAAAAAACTGTAAAAATATTTACCAAGAGGATTGAACCTCTGAGAGTGTCATAGCAGCTCTCTATCAAAAAATCCTGACAAAACTGTCTGTTCCGCCTTTTATGAGGAACGTTATACATTTTAAGACAAGCTAGAGCAGACTTATAAGCAATTGGTAGAAGATCTTACAGGCCTGAAAAAGTTGCTAGTTGCCTGAGGGTAACAAGGAAGACCTACCAGATTGCTTGGCATTAACAAAGATACAAAAAAAAAAATTGTTGACTTGCCGCTGTCTGGCTGGATTCGTCGCCAACCTCCATACGCTGAACCAGAAGAACAGAAGACCAAAACAGAGCATGTAACCTGACGCAACCAAAACAGAGCATGTTACTTGGGTTTCACTGATCCTTGCCCAGTCTCCTTGTCCGGGGCGTGCTCCCAAGTGACCTCCACACCATCCTCAACATCTTCGGGACTCATTCCCGGCGGCAGCTTGAGATACAGAATGTTTGCAAAAGAGTTATTAGGATCCTCATCCATGGTTTGCTTCTGGGGTGAAGCCTGCCTAATGTCTTCCATCTCCTGAGGTGCCTCTGCCTTCTCCTGTACAGGATCCAAAATGTTCTCATCCTTCATGCTACCTATCTCCTAAAGAACCTCTGCCTACTCCTCTGAATGAGCGAAAGTGCTCTCTTCCTCCAACTTACTCTGTGACGAAGGGGCATATGAACTTTCTTCCACCCGCCTGCTCTGCGAGGAATTGTCCGAAGGAGAAGGCGATTGCTCCTCAGAAGCAGCCTCCGGACTTATAGTCTCCTCATCTTCTTCCGAGAAGATGACCGTCACAAGAGCTGAAATCAGCGGTTTGTTTGACCGGCGTCGAAATTGAAATCTTGCTGATTGCACTGAATTACTAATGGAATGGCCATACTCTTCTGATCTTGTCGAAGGGGGCGAAGCAAAGGTGAGAGGCGAAATACGACGAGGGCCTGGACTGCCTCTCCCTCCAGAACCTCCCCGTTGTTCTGAATTACGCCACCGCCGAGGAGTTGCCCTTAAATGAGGAGCCATATACTTGGTCTGGTATGAGGCAAGAAAGCTTAAATACAAGGGTTGCTTTGACCAAGCCTGAAGGCTGGTGAGCACCCAGATTGAAAACCAAACAACCACAACTCTATAGAATCTGAACTCGTCAGCTAAGGAAACGGAAATGCTGCAATGTTGTTCCACAACTGAATGACTCCCTCTATCAGTCCCGGCCACTACATCTCGAGGGAGAGTTAATAAAGGAGCATAAACAGGGTTGAATAATACTATGTGGAAGGACCAACAACAACCTTTGCCACCTTCCTCATACCCCAACGAACCAGCACCATTCGTTTCCTCTGAGAGCAAGCTCTCTTCCTGCAGCCAAAACAGGACTGGGAAGAATGTCCCTATTACCAAATTCGCCATCCTGATATCGCCTCTGCGCTTGCCTTGGGACAGCAGCTGCAATGAATGGCATTGAATGCCTTTCCTCTCTACCTGATTAATATCCATCAGATCCTTCCTGTTCGGCTGCCCACTGTCCTCTCCACGTGGCATGCTCATAACTATCATTTAGTTACAAATACGAACACCCGCATCTAGGTGTACCTCTTCACTTGCCTGCATATCACTAGATAGAATAGCCTGAAATGTGGACAGTTTCATCTCCGAAGCTATACCTTATAATGGTCCTTCAAAGAATTCCTTTCCCCTGTCCACTCCTAGGTTGGCAAGAAAATCTGCCAGTGTGTTCCCTTCTCTTCTGATGTGTTTGAAGGAGATGGCTTTATTGTTTCTAAGCCATTGTTGAAGTAGCTCAAGCCTAATGACCATTCTCCAGCTGCTACTCACCTTCTGTACCTCTGAGCCTTGTTGGATCTTTGAGACAATGTTGATAATAATTTGTGAATCCCCTTCCACTATAAGAGGAGTGTACCTCTGAGCTTGCGCTATATTGAGCCGTCTCCATAGTCCTTCCAGTTCTGCTGCATTATTTGTATTCCATCCAATTGAACCAAAGAAGACGGTGAGAGGGTTACCTTGATTATTTCTTATTACTCCACCATATCCCATGCTTCTAGGATTTCCTTTCGACGCCCCATCAAAGTTGAGTAGAAATGTAATTATGGGCAGAGGAGTCCAACTGGTTGGGGAATCTTGATGTCTGGCTGAGTTACCTTGAGAAGAATTAGGACTTTGTAGTTGGATCTGCCAATTATTCCATATAGCTTGTTCCTGTGGAGTGGAAGGAAAGTCCTCTTGGGACCAGCTTTTAATAGACAGGGTTTCTTGGATGTTTTTGTGCATGATTTTCCATACCTGCTCCGTTTGCATTGCTTGATCTTTGAATATCCGCCTATTCCGCTCTTTCCATATATTCCACATCAATAGTCCTGGTACTATTTGCCAAAGAATATTTAGAATGTTGCTTTGAGAAGGCTTTTGGGGCCAATTGCAAAGAGTGTTGTTGATGCCCCCCAACACTCTCCCTTCCTTCCGACATCGAAATATGACTTTTTCCCATAGTTTCCTTCCTAATGGACAGATTTGCATGAGATGTCAAGCTGATTCCTCTTCCAGTTTACAGTTGAGACAAATTGATGGACCTGTGAATTTTCTTTTTCTGAGGTTGTCCCATGTGAGAATCCTATTGTGTGACAAGAGCCAGAGAAATGTGGAGACCTTCGGCCATATGGGCGGATTCCATATTTTTTCCCATAATTTGTCTTTGATGAGTCGGCCTTTTAGAATAATGTTGTAAGCCTCCTTAGTTATAAATGTGTCTTTCTCTGCGTACCCCCACCTTAGCTTGTCCTTACCTGCCCCCTTAATAATTTTCCTTTTTTGCAGTTCTGCGGATAGAGAGAGATGGATTGCCTCCAGGCTGTCTGGTAGGATGTCGCGCACCTCTTTCCATTCTCTGTGTTTTGATTCATTGTGGGATCTCCAGAAGTAACTTACCTTATCCAATTGATTTATGTCATGATCTGGTATTCCTTGGATGAGGTTTTTTATGCTTGGGAATTGCTGCCATGAGTCTGCCCAGAATCTTGTTGTGCAGCCATCCTTCACCTCCCAAAAACTGTGTTTTTGAATTAAATCTCTATGTTTAATAGCCGAGTTCCACATGACCGATCCTTTACTTACTTCTGACATTTTAATGTGCTCCTCCAAGGGCAAGTTGTTGGCGTATTTCACTGTCCATAATCTAGCCCAGGGTATGCTTGTGTATGACAGCCATTTCCACCATATTTTTGCTCCCATGATCGTGTTGCTATGTTTCGGATCTCTAAGACCAATGCCTCCTGCATTTTTTGGAAGACAAGCCTTCTCCCATTTGACCAAAGCCCATTTTCGATTTGGTCCCGAGCTTCCCCATAGGAAGTTGCGCTGTAGCTGTTTGATAGCTTTGAGCACCCATTTCGGTGCTGCCATTATGGAGAACAAGTAGAGCGGCATAGACTGAAGAACAACTTTGATTAGCACAAGCCTGCTGGCCATATTAAGGGCACGATGAGTCCATAGGAATAATTTAGCCTCCAACTTTTCTAACAGGTTGGTCCAAGAGGATTGCTTAAGGGCAGAGGCAATTAAAGGTGCTCCTAAGTACTTGGAAGGCAGGGATGCTACAGAGAAGCCTAGAATGCGCGCAATTGCTCTTTGATTTGTCGGCGAAGTGTTGAAGAAGAAGATCTAGGATTTCACCTTATTGATGAGGGCTCCAGACGCTTTAGAGAAATTGTCAAGTAAAGCATTTAGGGTGCGAGCTTCTTGAACAGAAGGGTGCCCAAATAACATGTTATCGTCAACAAATTGCTGGTGAGAGATGATAGGGGCTTGGTGAAGAGCAATGCCTTTGAGGTATCAGGAGAGGATGGCTGAATTTATGCTACGTCCTAATCCCTCAGCCATAATAATGAACAGAAAGGGCGACAGAGGATCCCCTTGTCTGATTCCTCTGGAAGGGTGGAAGGTGGAAGATGGTATCCCATTGATGAGAATAGAAAAAAACGTGGATGAAATGAGACTACTAATCCATCGAATCCAGGAAGAGGCAAAACCAAAAGCTTTCAGTATTTTTTGCATATAGTCCCAGCTAATGCTGTCGAAGGCTTTAGATAAATCAATTTTAAGTAACATAACTTGTTTTTTTGTCTGCTTGAGGGAATGAATAATCTCATGGGTGAGTATTATCCCATCCGTTATTTGTCGTCCCTCAACATATCTGGATTGTTCTGGTGAGATGATGAAGGGGAGCATGGATTTCAGCCGAAGAGCAACTACCTTGGAGACGATCTTGTAGATGATATTGGACAAGGCTATAGGTCTGTACTTATCAGGAGAATTTGATTCCTCTGTCTTGGGTATTAATGCAATAAATGTTGCATTCATGCCCGGATGCATCCATCTTAGAGTACGCGACTCTTCTACTACTTGCCATACTTCCCATTTGATCAGCTCCCAAAAGTGTTTGAAAAAATTTGAAGTAAAACCATCTGGACCAGGTGCTTTTCCAGCTTTTAATAAATTCAATGTTGTCTCCACCTCCTGAAGACTGATAGGTTTGAGAAGGAGATTGTTATGGTCTTCCGTTATTAAACGAGGAATATGGCTTTTGATTCTGTCGATCGCCTCTACTCTATTGATGTTAGGCTCTTGGTTCATTTTCCTAAAGTAATTGAGAAATTCCTGTTCTATACCTTCATGGGTTTCAATTTTGGTGCCCTGTTCATTATTGACGTGTGAGATTTGATTACTCATTCTCCTTTGTAATGTAGTTTTATGAAAAAACTTGGTGTTCTTCTCCCCTTCCTTCAGCCATCTGATTCTAGATTTTTGCCGCCAAAGAACTTCCTCCTATAGATCTCGTTCTAGAAGTTTTTTTTTCCATTTCTTGCTCTTTCTGTACTAGTTCTTCCGACAGTGCTTCAGAAATTATTCTTTGCTGAATATTTTTCATTTCTTGATTGAGGAGTTCCTTCTCCTTGAAAATGTTGCCAAATGTGGTTTTGTTCCAGCGTTTTATCTCCTCCTTGAGAAGCTTCAACTTTCTTTGGAATCTAGCCATTTTTGTGTCCTCGGTCGGATTACAATTTTGCCATGTTGTTCGAATGAAATCATTGAAATCTGGATGAGAGAGACAGAAGGCTTCAAACCGAAAGGGTATTTTTATATTATTACCAGGCCTGTTCCAATGTAGTGCAATGGGCCAGTGATCTGATCCGGAGAATGGAAGAATGGTGGCTGTAAATTCTCCTCCGATGTGTACTGCATTATTGGAAATCAGAAACCGATCCAAGCGTGACGCGATTTGCATTGGAGCTACTCTTTGTTATTCCAGGTGTAGAGTCCGTTGGATGTGGGCAGATCAATCAGCCAGTTGTTTTGGATGAAATCTTTTAGGAGTGAGCCATCCTTATTTATTCTGCTGCGCCCTCCTTACTTTTCTTCCATTGACGCAATCATATTGAAATCTCCTCCAGAGACCCAGAGCGGTATGTCCTATCTGCGTTGAGCTGCGATATTGCATCTAGTATTTCCGCTTTCAACTGAGTTTGTTGCGGAAAATATACATTTGTGATATGGGCATAAATGTTCGTACCCAAAAGATGAAATATGGCTTCAATGAAATGTTTATTTGCATGGATATTAACTAGTTGGATTTTTCCCGCATCCCAGAGAATAGCAAGTCCTCCTGAGGCTCCCTAAGCATCTACAGCTGTGACTAGCCCCCCTGGCCAGGCCTTAGCTGCAATTTTTTCCAAAAGTATCAAATTACATTTGGTCTCCTGCAAAAAAAGGATTGTTGGTTTTTCCTCCATTATCATATTTTTTAGAAGTCTCCCTTTCCTTGGGCAATTAAGCCCTTTGATGTTCCAAGATATCAACTTCATTGGGAAGGTTTGGGGTCAGTATTGTAATACTTGGTTAGTTTGGCATATCTGCCTGACTCAACCAAGACCTCTCCAATCTTAATAGTTCTTTCTAAAGACGTTTTCCGTCCTCTCTTTTTACTGTCTTTGGTGATGAATTTACCATCCCATTGACTGCCTATTTGAACCCCTAGAGAGTATTTTTTTTGAGCTTTATTCAAAACTTCTACTAGGTTATCTACTTGTTTATCAGGTATTTTGTCAAAGTTACCTATTTTGCAAGCTTGTTCTAGACCCAGAATGTCAAGTTCACCAATATCTATTGGTTCGGTGTCTTTGTCCATGAAATGCGGTTCTTGAAAGCTTCCCTCTGCCTCCTTCCCTTTGCCTATGCTGTGAGTTGTCTTGTCTATATCCATTTCCGGAGTACTCCATGTCTTTGAGGCTGGCTTGATCTTTTCATCTTCCAGGCTTGTCTTCTTTTCCCCTGTTTTTGAAGAGGGGCGTGTTGTTTTTTCCGAATCAGACCCTTCCTGTAACTCTACATTTGCTAGGACCTCGAAACTGTTGCTTGTAGAGGGCTTGGACAGATCCTCTAGCGTTGTCTTAGGAGGTGTTGTGGATTTTTTGCTTCCTCTTCTTCTATTTGTCACTTTGGTGAACCCATCCGGAGACTGTTGTTCTTGGCTATTTTGAGCTGTGGGCTTGTTGTTTAAGGGGCAATCTCTGAAGAGATGGCCCAGTGCATGACATTTCCTAGATCTGAAAGGAACATGCTCATAGTCAATAACCTGAACCCAATCTTGGTCTTCATGAAAGAGACGTACCGTATCTGGCAGAGGTTGCTTCAGATCCATATATACGCAGATCCTGGCATAGGAGGCGTAAGAGGTATATCTTATGGTCTTTGTTTCTTCTGCTACTTTGACAAAATCTCCTAAGACCGATCCGATGGCTTTTAGTGACTCCTCCTCCCAGTATTCCCATGGTAGTGAATACAGTCGAATCCAGACTGGTGCATAACTTAGATCTTCCTTGTCCGGGTTGAAACGGGCGACCCATTCTCTGAGAAATAGCCCTGCAAAGTTGAAAAAATAGGGACCCCCATCGAAGACTCTGTTTCTGTCTTCCAAGCAGGTAAATATCGCAGTAAAAAACCCTTTCGACCCTAGAAGCAGGGTTATTTGTCCTTTTGGGCACCATTTGATATTGATCCATTTTCTCAAGGCTTTTTCTGTGGGCCAGAAGCCAATAAATTTGCCTATGAGAGCATGATCTCTCATATACTGTATTCTTGCATTAATACGATGGCTGGGTAACTCTACTTCTGGCCTATGAGTAGCAACAGACTTTCATGTAGATGAGCTAACCTTTGGGTTATCTTGCTGAGCTTGATCCGCTTTCGTGTTCTGCGTTTCCTCTGTGGTGCTATCAATGTTTTCCTGTTCCTCAATTGGATTTACCTCGGGTCCTTGCTGGTTATCGCCGGGTGGAGGTGACGCCCCTCCCGCCCCCTGAGGGGGATCCATTATTTCCTTTTCTCCAGGCCCCATGCCTGACCCTTCTGCACTGCCCCCGTCAAACTTGGGATTCACTGGGCAAGGAACCTGCCACTGCAGGTCTTTGCAGAAACCCTAGCGCTTGATCGCCTTCCGTGACCATCCTCGCGCTCTCCGTCCGTCATTCACCCCTACACCTAGCCTTGTATTTTCATGATACAAGGTTGATTCTCATTGTTATTATTATAACTTTTAGGTGCCTCGGGCCTCCTCTAATTTTACAAATGGGTGACTTCTCTATTTATTTTTACAACATTGTGAGTAATACACAACTATTTCAATTTTGAGTGTTATTGTTACTATATTTTTTTATTTTAAGTGAGTTTCTTATCAATACTTATAACAAGTATAAGTATTTTGAGTGTTATTGGGATTATATGGTTTGATTTTGGATCACTTGTGATGGGATTTTAAAGTAGATGTATTGAATACTTAATCAAATTTATGTAAAATAAGTCCCTTTTGCAAGTGTGTCTCTAAACTTCTCGGTCATTTGTTAAGTCATAAGTTTTCTAATAAGCGCTAAGTTGTAGGTTATTGACACTAGCCTATAGTTATAGCAGCAACTAGTAGGCTTAGAACTTGGATCTGGCCCAAGTAATCCTAATGAGTTATTGATTCCTCTAAATCAAGAAAGGAAAAAAAAGAAAAAAGAAAAGGGAATGTCCTAAATTGTCTCAAAATAATAACATTTGGTTTGATTTACTGATAAAGAATATGTTCCTTGATTCATCTTCCTCATATTTGGATTTAAATTTCTGAATAATGAAGTGCTTAACCCTAACAAGAGCACCTTAAAATTGTGGTTTTGTCATTTACTTTTTTATTTTTTTCCTCCTAAAAAAAACTCTAAACTTAAATATAACTTATTGATCTTAGGAATTTTCTTTCCTTTTCTATTATCATTATTATTAGAAGTTCTTGGAATAAAATCTAAGCATCAAATGACTTGACTAACTCACTAACTTATCCATTTTCAAATCTAGAATTCTTTTTGGCTAAGCTAAAACTTAGTATACCACTAGAGAAAGACACAATTACAACATTTATAACACCTATTTCCATTTTTTATCTTCATAGGCCACACTTATTTAAGTTCATTTTTTAGTCTTTTCCTAACTCCCTGTTTTCAAATAAATTCATAACAAAGGCAGCATAAGCCCAAATGGACACTTGAAAACATCATTTATGTCAAACAATTTGATTGACTTCCTCTCCTCTTTGAAATACATGAGCCTTCTAAAGAAGTTTCTTCCACACAATTCATTTTAAAGCCCTCGTATTTCCCTCACAACTAGCCAGTGTATCAAAGAGAGAAAAAATTATAAGCAATAAAACAAAAACGAATTGAACTTTATTTCCTTGAAAAAAACACCAAATATCAAATTCTTTTTCTAATTATGTATCAACCTTTTATAGAGAAACACTCTACTCCGTGTTTTCCCCTAAATAATTCTACCATAAATATTATGTTCTACCATACATAATATTAATAGTGTACACCATAGGAAAAAACTTTCAAAATATTTATATTATAAATAATAAACACAAAAATTATTTTTTTATCAAACTCACTTATACATAGCAATATCTTTTTTTTCTTTTCATAAACAAAAAGATTGTTTTTTTATAAACTCACTTATACATAGCAATGTTCTTTTTTTCTTTTCAGAACTGTTATTAAGAACATTAATATGCAAAAACCATTTCACTACCCATTAAATCTACAATTATAATGTTTATATCATACATAATAAACACAAAGATTGTTTTTATCAAACTCACTTATACATAGCAATGTCCTTTTTTTTCTTTTCATGATTGTTATTGAGAACATTAATGCAAAAATCATTTCACTATCCATTAAATCTGGAATTATATGGTCTTAAAACAAAGTGCATTGTTTTATTGCGCTGATTGAGATTTGATATATGGAAAATAAAATTTAATTAGATTACAATTAGAACGTACCTTAGTTTTTGCCAGATAACTAAAAAGTGAAATTCTTATTTTTATACATTAACTTTTTAAAAATATAAATATCACAATTCAGTAAAATCTTACAATATTTCCCTACATGTTGCAAATAATGCCTCACTTTAGTAAAAGTGTGCAATCTCTCCACACATGTTTAGCTGTCATGAATGCACATGTGATATTTCATATGTTACTTCAATCCTTGAATCCCAAGGACTTCACAACAAATACAACTTTGGTTTTGTTGGGCATGTTTTAACATGGAGTATCCATTTATACAGTACTTTAGAAAGTTAGGCTTATAATAAACAACCTCTATATATGTTGTAGTAGTTGTAGAATTTTCTTTTTTCATTAATAAACATATGACCATTATTTTAGCTAATAAAAAAATGCTTCAAAGTAACTCTAGAGTATACTATTTACATAAAATTCAAAGATATTGGAACATATGTTCATATTTTAAAAATAAGATGGAGAATCTAAGATTAGATAATAGGTCCGATACATTGAACAATTATGTTACCTTGAAAGGGTAGCATAATTTAGTTTTTAAATGGTTAATTATTTAATAATTAGTTGTTCAATTGTGATTATGTTACCTTAAAATGGTAGCATAATTTAGTTTTTAAATGGTTAATTATTTAATAATTAGTTGTTCAATTGTGATTAAAGATATCTATATAGTTCGCAATGAGAAATGTTTAGTCGATATATGAAAGGGGTTATCTTTCTATTACTAATATATTAACTAGTTTTTTAAATCTTCAAGTTGTATATATTTATAGTCTAGAAGTTTAGATGTTAATAACCAAAAAATAGAAAATGTAGATAAATTCGTAGTACTTTTATATAAAGCCTTTAGATATATGAATAAAGGATGAGCCATCTATTTTACTTTGCTTTTTTCAATTTTTAAATTTTATTTATATTTGATTTAAATTCTAAATTAAATTTATTTCATTGTTACAATTTCATCCTAAATTAATGTATTTCCTTTGAAATTATAATTACATATAATGTAATACATCTTATGTTTTCTTTCTTTATATTTTTTATACATTGTGTGTAAATCATTCTACATTAAAATTATGTAAATGGTTTACAAATTATTTTATAATTTTTTTTAAAACTTGTTTGATAAAAATTTAAATAATTTTTGTTGGGAGGCAACTCAATTGCAGAAGGGCTTCACTTAATGAACCCCTAATATATTAGGTGTGTTCGTAGCATACTAAAAAATACCCTTAATTTGACCACATAATGGAAAAATCTCTAAAAATCATATGATTTAACCCCCTACCAATACAAACCCAATACACCTTTCCAATTTAAGAAATCCCTACTTTCACTAGATACTGTAGGTATCCCTTTTTTAATTAACATTTTTTATATCCCTTTATATTTTCCATTAAATTTGAGCTCCATTTGTTATACTTGTCAATATAACAATCCTTTACCCCCTATTATATGTTCAATATATTATGTAATTGTTTCCTCAATATATATCCCCCAATATGAACGCGCGTGGTATGGTATTTCCCCCCAGTGAAGCCCTCGTGCTCAATTGGTAATTTGAGATATGTGAATATGTGAGATAGTTGAAACTCAAGAGGGCTTGGTTCAAATCCCCCTATTTGTGACCCAATTTACGAAGATGAGGACAAGTCGTAGACCCCGATAGTTGTTGCATGTCAAGTGGGTTGAGGGTGTCAGGTAGGCTTACTAGTTGTTAGGGTGTCAGGTAGGTTTACTAGTTGGTGGGCTGCGGGCTGAGGTTTACTGGTTGTGTTAGGGTGCCAGGTAGGTTTACTAATTGTGGGCTAAGGGTGTCAGGTAGGTAGGTTTACTAGTTTAGGTTTATAGGTTGTGGGTTGAGGGTGTGAGGTGGGTAGGTTTACTAATTTAGGTTTACTGGTTGTGGGTTGAGGGTGTCAGGTAGGTAGGTTTACTAGTTCTTATGTGTTAGGTGGGTTGTGGACTAAGGTAGGTAGGTAGGTTTACTAGTTTTTACGTGTCAGGTGGATTGTCGGCTGAGGTTTACTAGTTGTGGGCTGAGGGTGTCAAGTAGGTGTATTAGTTGTTACGTATCAGGTGTGCTAGTTTACTAGCTTTTACGTGTCAGGTGGGCTATGGGCTGAGGTAGGTAGGTAGGTTTACTAGTTGTTACGTGTCAGGTGGGATGTGGGCTAAGGTTTATTAATTGTGGGCTAAGGGTGTCAGGTAGGTGTACTAGTTGTTACATATCAGGTGGGCTGTGGGTTGAGGTTTACTAGTTGTGGGCTGAGGGTGTCAGGTAGGTTTACTAGTTGTTACGTGTCAAGTGGGTTGAGGTTTACTAGTTGTTTACTAGTTGTTACGTGCCAGGTGGGTTGTGGGCTGAGGTTTACTAGTTGTGGGTTGAGGGTGTTAGGTAGGTTTACTAGTTGTTACGTGTCAGGTGGGCTGTGGGTTGAGGTTTACTAGTTGTGGGTTGAGGGTGTCAGGTAGGTTTACTAATTGTTACGTGTCAGGTGGGTTGTGGGTTGAGGTTTACTAGTTGTTACGTGTCAGGTGGGCTGAGGTTTACTAGTTGTCAAGTGTCAGGTGGGTTGAGGTGTGTAAAGTGGGATGAGGTTTACTAGTTGTTATGTGTCAGGTGGGCTGAGGTTTACTAGTTTTTAAGTGTCAGGTGGGCTGAGGTTTACTAGTTGTTACGTGTAGGTGGGCTAAGGTTTACTAGTTGTTTCTAGTTGTTATGTGTCACGTGGGCTAAGGTTTACTAGTTGTAGTTGTTACGTTTCATGTGGGCTAAGGTTTACTAGTTGTTACGTGTCAGATGGGCTGAGGTTTACTAGTTGTTAAGTATCAGGTGGGCTAAGGTTTACTAGTTGTTATGTGGTAGGTGGGTTGCTTGGGTCCCAAGCAAAACACTTAAATAATGTTTTAATTAGTGTATAGATTTTCGTAGTTAATTATATTGCTATTAGATATTTTTTGGAATTAGATAGTTAATTTATGAATTGTTCCATGTTTTTTGTAGGCATTCCAAAACTAATACATTATCGAATGAAAAAACATATTTTTGCAAATTTTATAATTTTTTTGATTAAAAATCATATTTTTGCAAACTTTTAAGTAAAAGAGTGAAAACAGAACTAGAACTTTCAATAGATGAGTCAAGCAACTGTTGCTACTGAATCTGAGGGTGTTCTTTGATCACCATATTGGGGCAATGATCAGTTTTATGATTTCTAGACCCACACTTCATGCAAAGATATTGAGCCTCTATTTTTGGAGTTTTTAATTTTTGATTTTGAGGCTGAGATTTCTTGCCTCGATTTCTTTTTGATTCTTCACCTATTGTACAGTTATTTGCAGTATGTCCATTTTTTCCACACAACCAACATGTCAATTTATTCCATTTTTCTTGCTTGGCACTATGCAGGTGAATATTAGATGGTTTATAGTAATGTGTCTTAGGAACATATTTGTAATATCCCTTCCTTTTATATTGTCGAAAAGATCGTCCTTGCTTCTTAAAGTCTTTTCTGGTTGATAATTTTTTCTCTTTCTTGGCTCTTTTCTTTATTTTTCTCCTTTCTACTAATGGATCATCAAGAGATAACCCATACTTGTTGCACAATAATTTGTTGTTGAGGAATCTGGACAACTTTTCTAGAGACTTATTAACTTTCGAGCTTGTGCAAAGACCAACCAGAGCTTTAGTAATAATTGAATATATTTGTCCCCATGTGTAAGACTCAAGAGGAATTTGAAAAAATTCTTGCAGTCTGAGATAGTCAAAAAATCTGGAAGTAAGTGCTGTAAGATAGACTTGCTTCCATAACAAATTCTTTGAGTCTTTGACTTCATAGATTATCTGCATCCAATCTCAATGGAAGTCTTCATATTGGGATAGTTTATTGCACTTGAGATTCATTAAAATAATCTCATGCTTATCGGTTATTTCTGCCTCAGAACCACACCAATGCTCAACAATCATGGAGGTCAAGGCTCCAATCATGTTGTTTAGTACTGTCCCATCTGAATTATGAATTATATTTATTTAATCATCTTTGAGAAGTTTTTCTTCCATCTGTTTAATTAAAGCAAGAGAGGATTCTATTTCCCACCATTTTGATAGTGTGCTTGTGAAACACTGGATAATTGTTTTGTAGGCTTCTACCTCAGTTTTTCCTCTTTGACACATAAGTTTATATTCGGTAAATGTCATGTCTACCATTTGTATTATCTGGCCGACACTGAGGTTATCTATGGTCCATTCCCTATAAGAATCAGGGAAGTAAGTGTGGGTTTTAGGTAGTTTTCCTTTTCCTCTGATATCAAGTTTTGAATACCTGCTATACTGAGTTTCCAAAGGCTCATATATAGGCATAACTTTTGGCTCTTTTTCCTCTTCCTTAAATAGACTTGCTATAGAAATATGTTCACTTGGAGTTTCAACTTTTTCTGGTTCTTGGGATGCAATTTCTTTGGGGAATAAAAAGGAAACCTGTCAACTGGCTTGACATGATCCTGAATATGGACACTTTCTTTATGCAAAAAAGAAGAAGGAACTGGTTTTTCTATTTTGGATATAGATGATTGATTCATCTTCTGTACTAGTTCATTTATTTGTCCAGATGTAGAACCAATATGTTCCACCATTTTGTCTTCAACATTCTCTAGCTTTATCAGAGATTCTCTAACATATCCTCTAATTATTGAAGTAGAATTTTGAACACTATTCAAGGAATTATTTACAGAATTTAAAGAAACTTGGACAGTATCAAATTTTTCTTTGACCTCTTTGGATTTGGCCATGTTCATTTCAAGACCTTTCACAGCTGTGTTTGTCCAATTCAGTTGTTTAGAAGTTTTATGTATTCTGCTATCAATACCATATGCACTGTCATCCTTTAATACTAATGGTATTGCTTTGGCAGAATTTTGTCCTTCTCCAAGAACTATGCCTTTGTATGGAGGAAAAGTTGTAGGTGTTTCAAGTTTAAGGTCATCTAGTGCTATCCAAGAATGTTGAGATGAAGTGGATGCATCAGCCATTAAAATCATTTGTTGTTTTCTCTTTTCTAACCAAACATAGAATGAGATCCATGTGTTAGTACACTCCATGTGGTTTTTCCATTCTTGAGACAATTTTATTTTCTCAGACATAGAATGACTAAAACCAAATTATTTTGCTTTAGGATTTGTAAAAAGATCCCAATTCAACATAGCTTTCATCCATTTGGTAGGGACTCTATTTTTCAGACATCCATCCATTAAAGTGAAGAATTTGTGCATCTCTATGACTGCTAGCTTTTCGTAGTCATCCGGAACAGAACCAAATCGACAATCTGGTATAAGGCCATCAGCTTGCTCAAGATAACCAAGACCATATCTCGGTTTGGATGGTCTCATTACTGAAAACATTTGGGTTAACCTCGGATCTGCATTTTCGAAAATAGGAATCTCATGCATCATCAAAACATGCTCTGACTCATGAGGAAATGGAATTTATGAGCACTTAGGATTAGGGCATGGATTGACAGAAGTTGTAGGTGGGGCTTCACCAGTCCTAGGATGATGGTTCTCATGGATTACCAAATTTGCAAGCTGGCTTAAAATAACTAAATACTGACACTCTGGACATTTAACTTCTAGGGAAGAAAAATTTGTCATCTGGGCTAATTCAAACAATGAAATATGTTTGCAAGTATTTAGAAGAGAACTTATGCAAGCAGTGTCAACAAGTTCAAGATTTCTGTATAATGGTGAACTCCTCCACATTTGATCTATCCTCTTTCTATCTATAGTAGATCTACGAGGGAAAGATAAGACAGAAAACGAGGACTCTTCTCTGATATCTACAGAAGTAATTTTCTTGACTGACAGAGGCCTCGGGTTTGAAACCACCTAGTGTTCAGGGAATGTCATATCTTCCCACCTAATTGTTTGCTATTCTATTTTTTTATTTCTAGAGTTTGTTAACACCACAACACTAGCTTTAGAATATTTATTGGGGGCATGCATAATAGCAGGATAGAGGGTATTTGTGTGCCTGAAGCAACCTCTAGTTTGGATTTCTATGTTATGTCTTTTCTTATTCATATCAAATCCAATTCTCTGAATTTGGAGTTGGAGAAT
This sequence comes from Pinus taeda, assembly GCA_000404065.3. Lineage (NCBI taxonomy): Eukaryota > Viridiplantae > Streptophyta > Pinopsida > Pinales > Pinaceae > Pinus > Pinus taeda. The sequence continues at coordinate 140,012 of APFE031303974.1, read as the reverse complement.
GCTCTCAATAGTTTCATCGAACACATAAAATGAAAAATTTGGATAGCAACCAAAATAAACTGGACCATTTGAAAGAGGTGCAACTACAGTGTTGCTTCACAAATCTTGCTATCGTGCTGCGCGCTCCATGCGCTATGCTGTTGTCGCTCTTTGCTGACTTGGCCTTGCTGTGTCTTTTCGTTTGTCTTCACTGATCAACCTCTTATGAACTTAGTGTGAACCTACTTGGATCTTTCATGCTCTATGACCTTACATTCAACTTCCTCACCTTCCAACAGTCTGATGTCCCTTCGAACCTTTGGCGAACCCCTAATGAACTTCGAGTGAAGATTATGAGACAACTACTACACAGCAGCACAAATTGAAGCACACAGTACTTGGAAGTGGAAAATGAAATAACACTCTTTTATTGAATTTTTCAGATATCGATTACACTTGATTTATAGTCTGTTCATACTAGAGATGGACTGTGTTTTCATTTACCAGACTGTTGCTACTCAATACTGAGATAGCTTACTGGAGGCTACCTGGTGATTACACAGACTCTGTCTTTGAACATATATTCAAAACGCACATATAGACAGACACACTAACGATCTAGCCACTTTAGGTTCTCACCAGTGCTCTCACACTGATGCACAGGCTTCTCAGATCACCTAAAGACTTGAGTTCTTCTCATGATGCAAGAAAATCAGACTAAATGTCTGCAGTTGCAGAGCAGGAGAAGCTCTTGACTCCAAACTTCAAAAGACACTATAACTCTAACTCTCGATTCCCCGAATGAGCCTAACTCTCTTCGTTTTATGGGAAGAAGAGTGGACAAACATACGACCATCAGACCAATAAGTTGAGTATGAAATATTCTATCAATCATGGGGATGTGGTTCAATATCCACCAAAAGTCGGAGAAGTGCTCAGAGTCTCGTGACTAAAGAATCTTTTTCCTATTACATGATTACAATCGATCCTACAAAAAGCATATTATCTACAATGTGGATGTGTTTTAACCAGTTAAGGCCCACAAGGAAACTGGCCATGAATAGTCCTCATGACTGGACAACATAATTACACAGTGGAGCTTTCTGGATAAACCCACGAAAACATTTTTATGAAGAAGGACTAGCACTATGGGATGATTCACCAAGAGCTGTGATTCACTGGAACCTACTTCTGGGATAAATGAGGCCATCCCATGCCTTTGTATAGATCTGTCGAACTACCATAGGTTTATTCAGTACATATTGATGCTTTATTTTAGTCATGACTAGCCATTCGTCATGCCTAGCCATAAATTGTTGTAGTATATGGTGATCTGGATAATTTAGCAGATCATTTACTGTGGTACAAGGAATATGAAAACAATCAACGACATTTCTATGGTAGCATTTCTCACATGACATCTAAACATAACTTTCATAAAATATTGGATCTATAGCAGTGCAATTTACTCCAAAATCTCTCCACCAGTCACCTAACCATCCTGAAAATTGATTTCTTTGCAAGGTCATAATTGATCCAAATTTTAATTTTGTATAATGGATTTCTTTCTTTCCATCAACATTTAGGAGATCCCACCATAATTTTTTGTAACCTGCAAAATTATAGACAGTGTCAGGAAAAATAAGATTAGGATTATTTTGTGGCCATAAGGTAAGAGAATTTCTGGTGATTGTCCAATTTGTGTTTCTGGTTCTGTTGATGACTAAATATCTATGATAAATATTTCTTTGTCTTCCTCCTTCAGACCAGATCATTGCGATGTCATGGAAATTATTTTGTAATGCCTCTTCTTCTTGATGTGCTACAACCATACTTCTGGTATACACCATATCATGGATCCAACAATTTCCTTTGGGAAATACTCTTCTTTCAGGCACTAGGTGTAAAATATCTGTATGTGGCTGTAGATTCGCATCTAAGACTTTTTTTTGTCTTAGCTACAAGTTTGGCTTCCAGTTTTCCTTATATTCTTCCCAGCATTGGTCCTCTCTGATAGTTCTGAGAACTTCTTGTTGATTATCTGGGTCCCATTCAGTAACAATAACAAAAACATGTTCTTGTTCTTGTGACTGGGTTTGTATGTATTCTCGACTAAGAAAATCAGGTAGACAATTATCTTGTCCTTTGATGTGTTCCACTTCGAAATCAAAATTTGTAAAAAGGGCTTGCCATCTGGCGAATTTGGCTTCTCCGGGCTTCTTGATATCTTTATTAAGCACCTTCTTAAGGACATACGCATTTGTCCTGAGAAGAAAAGGTTTATTTACCAGATGGATCTCAAATTTGTCGATGCTATTCCATGTTGCTTTCACCTCTTTTTCTATAGTAGAATATCTTTTCTTAGTGGGGTTACATGTTCCTGAAGCGAATTGGATAACCTTTTCTTCATTATCTTTTTTCTATTTTAATATATACCCCCATCCAATGGTGCTGGCATCGGATTCTACAATCTTATAAGCTGCATCATCAGATATATACAGTATCGGAAGGTCTCTGACCTTGTCTTTAATCTTTTGAATTGCTCTAGTATGGAGTGGAGTCCAAGGTTCGGGATTTTTGTGCAACCTCTGATTTAATAAGCTTCTGTCCTTGTCGTAGTCTTGATAGAAATTACTTACGTAATTTAAACAAATAAGAAATCTTTGTAGTTGCGTCTTGTCTGTGATGATGTCTGGAAATTTGTTAGAGAATTCCAGAGCATGTTTTTGCAAGGAGATTTGGCCATTGAATATAATATGGCCAAGAAATTTAATGGAATTCTGAAAGACTTCGATTTTATTTTTCCTTAATGCAAGACCATTCCTTTTTATTGTATTTACAAAGGTCTGTATATGTTTAAAATGATCTTTCAAATTTTTTGAAAAATTAAGTATATCATCTATATACACAATCAACCAATCGAAGAAGCATTTAAATATAGAGTCCATCACCTTCTGGAACTTGGATGGTGCATGCTTTAAGCTGAAAGGCATTACATTCCATTCATAATGTCTGCCTGAGACACTAAAATCTGTTTTGAATTTATCCTTCTCTGATATAGCAACTTGCCAAAATCCTAATTTCAGATCGAACTTGGAAAATATTTTTTCTCCTGATATTCTGCTTATCAGATCTCCTTTGTGGGGAATCGGATATGTATTATCAGCTAGTACTGAGTTCAAAGGCTTATAATTGATGACTAGCCTTGGGATGCCTCTGATTTGTTCTACTCTTTTATTTACATAGAACCCATAACAATTCCACGGGCTCTTTGATTCTCTGATCAATTTCTTGCTCAACAGATTCTTGATTTCTTTTTTTGCAGAGCTCACGATATTCCTTGTTCATCGGAATTGCCTTAATTTTACATGGCTTACCTGTACACTCTGTTTTATAGGGAAATTCAACACAATATTGCTTTCTGTTCCAAAAAGCATTTGGATCTTCTGCACAACATTCTTTCTCTATTTGTGCCTTTAATTGTGAAATTTTCTTTTGTATTGTTGGTAGGCTTAGCTGTTGTGAAATATGAATGGTAGATTTCAAATCTTTTAGATCTTTTAGCTTTGATTAAGCTTTCTTTAGCTCTTCCATAGTCTGAACCATTGTCGAGACTCATGGATCTGAGACATATGGTAATTTATTTTTTCTTGGGCCATTTGAGGAGGTAGGAAGAGTAATAAAATATCCACCCTTATTCTTTTTTGTTCTGAATGAACCATGTGGTTCAACAACAACCAAAAATATGTTACTTAAAATACAATCAACAGGGATGTTAGCAACTACAAATTTTAATTTTATCCAATGATTATCAAAGCAGATAGATGCCTTGGGAATTTCATACTTCAGCATTTTACTTCCCAAGCCAATAACTTTTCTTTCTGCTGTCATCCAATATTTAGCAGGGATCACTTTTGTATTTAAAATATTAATGTCTGCTCCAGAATCAACAAGAGCAGTTAATTTGAACATTTGTCCCTATATGCAAATATTTATTTGTAAATGATGTTGCTGGTATTCGATGGTGAGTATCCTCATTTCCTGAAAGCCTGAAGCAATATCTTTTCTTCCTTCATAAATCTATACATTTGGATTGTAAAATTCTGTTGTATCATATTTTTCTATAGGATTTGCTTCATCAATGGGTTTGCCTTTTTCTAATTTCACAGTTTGAGATTTAAGAATAGAAATTTTAGATTTGAGATTGTGAATTTCATGACTTACCTCCCCCAAGGTAAGCGCGCGAACCTTATCTTGTTGTTGATGTATTTGGAATGATTTTTCATTCTTTTCATAAGAGGCATCAATGAAGAGTGGCTTCTTTGAAGAAATTCTACTGGAAGATTTCATTTGGTCCATGAAGGCTTCCATAAGGTGATTCTTCATTTCTCCTTCTTCCATAGGTTTTATTTGGGACAAGATTTTTATCTCATCTTCTTATGTCTATGCCATAATAATTTTTTCTTTGTATTTCTGTGGTTGTATATCTTCATCAGAAGATTCATTAGAAATTTTAGATTCATAAGAGAAAATACATTTACAATTTTCAGAATCTGAACAATCACAAGCATTTGCATAAAAATTTAATTCTTCAACTTCTTCCTCAGAAGTATATATAGAAATAGAACTTTAACAGATGAGTCAATCCACTGTTGCTGCTAAATTTGGGGTGTTCTTTGACCACCATATTGGGGCAATGATCAATTTTATGATTTCTAGACGCACACCTCATGCAAAGATACTGAGCCTCTGTTTTTCGAGTTTTTAATTTTTTATTTTGAGGCTGAGATTTCTTGCCTCAATTTCTTTTTGATTCTTCACCTACTGGACAAATATTTGCAGTATGTCCATTTTTGCCACACAACCAACATGTCAATTTATGCCATGGCATTTTTGCCACACAACCAACATGTTAATTTATTCCATGGCATTAAATGAAATCGTGGCATTAAATGAAACCGATGTGTTTACCTAGTCAATGCATCCCTGTTAGTGCCTTCGCCTGTCCCTTTCTCAAACACACCCGTCTCTATATTCACTCTTGAAATAGGAGCCCCCATAAGATTTTTTCCTATCTTCACCAGCTCCTCCAAATTCTTCTTTGTTGAGAGATCTATTGAGCTTGTATCTCCTGACAATTCAACCTGATCCCAATCGTACAATTTCTTAGACCTTTCTAATATGGAGGGTTTGCTAATGGAACTGAATTATATAAGGTTCCAATCTCTAAACAATCATACAACGAAATTATTTAACCTGGAAGAAGGAAAGGACCTGGATTCTTAAACAGTTCTTCTCTGACTTAAAGGCTTGGAACACGACCGATGCGTTAACGTCCACCATATCTGCACTTGCTTGCTGAAACATGTCAATTATGGGCACTTTACCGTAATTGGATAACCATTTAAGAAGCTTCCATTTTGCAGCGTCAATGGCGTTTTAACTAGCCATTTTTTGTCTGGTTCCAAGAGAAAGCACCAGAAATTTGCTACTATCCTGTTTAAAACACATATCCTGATCTGTTCAATTGCTTCTTTCAAAGGAAAATTATAATGAATGTTTGGCCGCCTGAATATGAATTGTAAACAAAATAGGCTTATAACTCACGAGAGCTTTCGATGTTGGCACTAAGAAATCTGGACAGCCTATCAGAGCTTGCCAAGTCACTTGATTTATCTGCAACACACATCTTATAAAACCCCAAATCCAACAACCTCTTAAAAAAATTCAAAATCTTGTTTCAAATCATAATTACATCATTCAGAGATGGAGCATAGATATAGATATATAATATATATATATATTAATATATATATATTTACTATATATATATATATATTATATATTATATATATATATATTATATATTATATACTATATATATATTAATATATATACTGGATTGTTCACTGCAACTCCCCCATCTATGAGGTTAAAGCTTTTGGTATTGTCCGAGGAATCTTTTGTTTGGAAGAAATGAGCAGGAAGATATTTTGGAGCTGCTGAGGTTCCAATGCAGACATCTGCTAAAAGTGCATCTTCTAACTCGTTATGATTGACTTGGAAAGGAGATTTACCATATATCACTGAAATTGGTGTTGCTCTAATCTGATTCAAAGTCAGATTACTTTTATCACAAAGAACATAGAAACATTACCTTAGAAGTGGTGAAGATTATAGGTTATTGTATTTTGATGTCGTATGCAGTAATCACAACGTTTGTTAGGGTTTGGTGTAATCGTATATCCCCCAAATAGGACCTCATGATTTTGTGCAGGTATTTCCAGAATATTTGGGACCGCTCAGATACTTTAATGCCAAATGCAAACCTCTGCAATAATTCATTTTCTATTGATTCACTATTGATGTTGCTAGTAACATAAAAAAGAGAAGAAACATAAAGAACTTTATATTTGCTGGTTGTTTGTTAAGAAAAAGAAGACAAATTCTTTCACTGACAACGTCGGTGGAAAAATAAGAGGACAATTATCCAAATAAAATTTGGTAATATCCTTTGCAGGAAACAATGGACGATTCTTGTCATTTGGCATGGTTAACATCGAGATGACTAATCCTCCCGTGCTCGTTCCAGCAATTACGTCGAAATAATAAGCTATACTCATGCCTGGGCTGTCCAATTCCTGTTACAGAACTTATAATTCAATTTGGCAAAGAGGAATTGTTGGGAATTTCTGATAATTCCATAACAAAATGAACATATAATAATGCTTTGTTTTTTTTTACATAGGAGACAGAGTTTTTCACACACATGCACAAAAAACTTTGCATTCATTAATAAGATTGCTTGTTACAAAAAGGTCTTCCTCTAACAGAGGGATTACAACAGGAACGCTTCAGATGCAGTTCCAAAAAAAATTTCACTCTGTCTCTGCTTGGAAAAATTTACACTACTGTGTATTACAAAAAAAAAATTCTTACATACGCTCGCGCTACTTCTTCTCACGTATTAAATTGCATCTATATTATATATATATATATATATATATATATATATTTATATATATATATATATATATATATATATATATATATATATATATATATTATATATAATTATATATATATTATATATATATATATATTATATATATATATATATATATATATATAACAAACAACAGAAAACAAAATGATATTACATTTTTTTCTTGTGCCATACTCCCGTGAATAAAGAAATAATAAAATTAAAAGCTTTTACCTACGTTTACCAACCGTAGTAAATTTTTCATTTATTGTTTCACTAACAAAACTGGCGGTCAATGAAAATTCACTTCATGTCACGTAATAGATAGCAAGCCTGTACATCAACCATTGATTTCAATCGGACGGCTGAGATTAGTTTGAAGAAGGTGTGCTCTGCGATAGCGATCAGATTACATCACGAAATTTCAATCGGCATAAGACACTGGGTGGAGTGTTAACATGTGGGTGTGATTTGTGATTTGCGATTGGATCACATCACAACTTCGCACTCGGCGAAAAAGAAAGGGTGTAACGGAGGCAAGAGGGCATAGACACAATTTGCGATAGCGATAAGATCGCATCGTGAGAAAAGAAACAAACTGTTTGCAGTCATTGTTTGATGGCAGATTCCAGCAAGCGCTGCAGTTGAAATTATCATTTCAACACTCCCCTTTAATTTCAACTGTTGGGTTATCAGTCATACCCAGGCATTTCCTCAAAAATTCAAAACTTTTCTGTCCCAATAGTTTTGTCAAAATATCTGTAACCTGCTCCTGAGTTCTGCAGTGTTTTAAAACAATTTATCCATTGTTTACCAATTCCCTGATGTAATGAAAATTTGTGTCAATGTGTTTTGTTCTCTTATGAAACACATAATTCTTGGGTAATGTAATAGCTGAGCTATTGTCACAAAAAATCACAGTTCCTTGTGTTTGCTCATGGCATAAACTCCTTAACATCCTTCTCATCCAAATTTCTTGACACGCTGTTGCTGTAGCTGCCACATATTCTGCCTCTACTGTAGAAAATGCTACAATAGGCTGTCTTTTAGAAGCCCATGAAATGGCTCCTAAACCCATGTGAAAAACATAACCGGATGTGCTTTTCTGATCATCTACACTTCCAGCCCAATCACTATCAGTGTATCTAATTAAATCCGAACATTCTGAAACAATATATAAAATGCCAAACCTTTTAGTACCTTTAACATACCTCAGAATCCTTTTTGCTACCTACCAATGTGCTTCTTTGGCCTCTCCATGAATCTGGAAATTAAACTAACAACATGCATTATATCCGGCCTAGTTGCAGTCAAATACATGAGGCTGCCAACTATGCTCTTGTACAAACTAGGATTAAAATCCTTGTTGTTGTCCTCTTTGCTGAGTTTTAATCCCATCACTTTGGGAGTGATTACTGCTTTGCTCTCCTGCATATTAAATCTTTCCAACACTTCATTAACATATTTCGCTTGTGAGATAAAAATCCCATTTCCACTTTGTTCTACTTCTATTCCTAAGAAGTATCTCAGCAAACCCATGTCAGTCATTTCAAATTCTTCTTTCATGACTGTTTTGAAATTTTCAATAAGATAATCATCATTACCTGTGAAAATAACATCATCAACATTTAACACAACAATTAGTATTTTACCATCCTTTTCTTTGATGTAAAGGGTGGGTTCTCCCTCACACTTTTCAAATCCTTTTTCCAGTAGATATGAATCTATCCTACTGTACCACGCTCTTGGTGCTTGCTTTAGCCCATAAAGAGCTTTCTTCAATCTGCACACTTTGTGCTCTTGGCCTTTCTTTTCATAGCCTAGAGGTTGTTCAATGTAAACTGCTTCCATTAACACTCCATTTAGGAATGCTGACTTCACGTCCATTTGGTAAACTTTCCACTTGTTTTGTGCTCCTATGGACAACACTGCTCTCATGGTTTCCATTCTAGCAACCGGTGCAAAAGTTTCCTCATTGTCTCTCCCACGCTATTGCTTATATCCTTTGACAACAAGTCTTGCCTTGTGTCTTTCTATTTTTCCTTCAGCATTACTCTTGGTCTTGTAGACCCATTTTACTCCAATAACTTCTTTTCCTTTTGGTATTTCAACTAAATCCTATGTCTTGTTTCTTTCTATGGCACTGATTTCCTCATCCATAGCTTCTATCCATTTCCTATCCTTAATTGCTTCTTTGAAATGAACAGGGTCATCAACATGACAATATAAAGTAAACAAAGAATTCATACCTTCATTTGTTGCCTCTTGTTCATAAATGTCACTTAAATTTCTGAACTTCTTACCTCTTTCATTTGGTGTACAAGTGTTGAAGAAGCACTTGAATTTCCTCCTTGTGGTGTGCTTAGAGAAGCCTTCATTTCTCTCAAGGGTGTCTCTGCTGCCTAGTGTTGATGCTGCTATTGGGATGTATTTCAGCCATCTCTCATAATTTCATCATGTGACAAAAGAGTTAAATATGGTTCTCTATGCTTCCATCCCAAGCTTCCTCCTCAATGAACTGAACATCTCTACTCACAATAAGCTTCTTGGTGGATGGGTTATACAACCTATAAGCTTTGGATTCCTCACTGTATCCAATGAAAATACATTTCTCCCCTTTGCTGTCCAACTTCTTCCTTAGATGATCTGGAATGTGTGCATAAGCTACACATCCAAAACCTTTCATGTCGATGACTCCTTGCTTTGTCCCACTCCATGCTTCTTTCAGCACTCCGTTCATGACTTCTTTTGTAGGGCATCTATTCAAAATGTACGCTGCACAGTGTATAGCTTTAGCCCAATAATCATTTGGCAAATGCTTTGCCTATAGCATACTCCTCGCCATATCCATGATTGTCCTATTCTTCCTTTTGGCAACTCCATTTTACTGCAGAGTGTACCTAGTGGTAAATTGCTTATGAATTCCATTTTCTCTATAAAAACGTAGAAATTCTTTGGAGATATACTCACCTCCTCTGTCAGTTCTTAGAACTTTGATATGCAGCCCACTTTGGTTTTCTACAAGTGCTTTGAAATTGCAAAATCTTTCAAACACTTAACTTTTGTTTTTCAGGAAATAAACCCAAGTTGTTTCTAGTAAAATCATCAATAAATGTTAGAATATAGTGGCTGCCTGCAAGTGATGGAGTTTGCATTGGTCCACATAAATTTGAGTGGACAATATCTAAGGGTGCTTTTTCCCTTATGCTTTTCCCAGATGGAAAACTTTCTCTGTGTTGTTTCCCCAAGATACAACCTTCACAAAGGATGTCTAGTTTCTCTATCAATGGTAATCCTCTTACCATTCCTTTTCTGTTCAACAAGTTAAGACCTCCAAAGTTGAGATGTCCAAATCTTAAGTGCCACAACCAATTTTCATCTTTTAGTTTGCTTTGGAAAGCCTCTTGTGTCACTGCTGCTATTTCTTCTCCATTTTTTAAATTTGCCTTCATTCTGAGAGGGAACATCCTATTCCTTGTCATCTTCACTTCAACAATACATCATTTTCTGGGTGGTTTATCCATGATGGTAAATACATCATTCTCAAAGAAAACATTGCACCCCTTTTGAACAAGTTGTCCAATACTTAAGAGGTTACATTTCATTCCAGGAACCTAATAAACATCTGCTATGGTTTTATTTTCACCTTTCCTTGTTAAAACATTTACTTCTCCTTTTCCCATAACAGAAACTTTACTATCAGTCCCTAGTGTGACTTGTGACTTCACGCTCTGATCTAACATAGAAAACAGGGCTACGTTTCCTAAAATATGGCTACTGCAACTGGAGTCTAGAAAGCATACATCTTCACTCTTTGCTTCAACCATATCATAGGCTAAAAACAAATTATCTTGGCTGATATTTTCTCTAGTGAAATTTGCACTAGTTCTATTATTCATATCATGATGCCTCTTCCTACATTCATTTGCATAATGCCCATATTTTTTACAATAATGACATTGGACATTGGATTTATCATACCTTTGTCCTTGAGCATGATGTTGTTCACTTTGTTGGTTGTTGCCTTGGCCTTGGTTCTGATTTGGATTGCTGCCTCTTCCTTGAGCATTTGCTGGACTGTTTCTTCCACCTCTGTTTTGGCTTCTGCCTCTTCGTCTCTTGTTTCCTCTGCCTTGACCTCTTCCTCTTCCAAAGAACATCTGGGTCTTAAAGGCATGTTCTAGGGATGAGTTTTCATTTCTACTCAATCTCTGCTCATGGGTTATCAATGATGCATGTAGTTCATCAACTGAGAAGTTTGTGATATGTTTTGTCTCTTCTATGGTGGTGACAATCACATCGAACCTTGAGGGTAGGATCCTCAATAGTTTCTCCACAATCCTCCTTTCTTCAAGAATCTCTCCATGAGACCTTATTTGTGTGACCAGACCAATCACATGTGTGAAGAATGAGTCAATATTATCTGACTCCTTCATGCAGAGATTCTCAAAATCTTTCCTCAGCAACTGTAGTTTTGTTGTCTTCACTTTCTCCATGCCTTGATAGGCTATCTTGAGAGTTTTCCATGCTTATTTGGATGTCTTGGTTGCTGCTATCCTTGGAAACACACTCTCATGCACTGCTTGATACAAAAAGTAGAGGGATTTAGAATCCTTCTTCTTATTGCTCTTCAACAGTTCTTTCTCTGCCTAAGTCAAATTATCAAACTCATCTTCATCTGCTGGTTCTTCAAAACCATCCTCAACAAATTCCCATAAGTCTTGGGAAGCAAACAAAGCTCTCATAGTTATTGCCCAATAGTCATAGTTTTTTCCATTAAATTGTGGGAGTTGAGTATTAAAGATACCCATGCTAGTGCTAGCTCCAACCATTCTTGCACTCTTAACTATGCTTCAAACTACTTGACTGAGTATTTAAAATAACTGACTGTCCTCAACAGTAGCAAAAAAAACTAACTTGAGAAATACCTTGGATTCTTTCTTGACCAAGTCTTCACTCTGCTGGAGAACTGCTGCAACAAGAAATCCTTCCTTCAGCTTCTTTGACACCTTCAAAGAGCCTGGACAAGCTTTGATACCATGTTGGGAATTTTTTATAATTCCAGAACAAAATGAACAGAGAATAATGCTCTGCTTTTTTTAACACAGGAGACTGAGTTTTTCACACACATGCACAGAAAACTTTGCATTCATTAATAAGACTGCTTGTTACAAAAAGGTCTTCCTCTAACAAAGGGATTACAACAGGAACGCTTCAGATGCAGTTCCAAAAAAAAAATTCACTCTGTCTCTGCTTGGAAAAATTAACACTACTGTGTATTACAAAAAAAAAATTCTTCCATACGCTCACGCTACTTCTTCTCACGTATTACATTGCACACACACACACACACACACATATATATAAGGAACAACAGAAAACAAAATGATATTACATTTTTTTCTTGTGCCATACTCTCGTGAATAAAGAAATAATAAAATTAAAAGCTTTTACCTACATTTACCAACCATAGTAAAATTTTCATTTATTGTTTCATTGACAAAACTGGCGGTCAATGAAAATTCACTTCACGTCACATAATAGACAGCAGGCTTGTACATCAATCGTTGATTTCAATCAGACGGCTGAGATCGGTTTGAAGAAGGTGTGATCTGCGATAGCGATTAGATCGCATCGGGAAATTTCAATCGGCATAAGGCATAGGGCGGAGCGTTAACATGTGGGTGCGATTTGTGATTTGTGATCGTATCGCATCGCAACATCGCAATCAGCAAAAAAGAAAGGGCGTAACAGAGGCAACAGGGCGTAGACGCGATTTGCGATAGCAATAAGATCGCATCGTGAGAAAAGAAACAAACTGTTTGCAGTCGTTGTTTGATGGCAGATTCCAGCAAGCGCTGCAGTTGAAATTATCACTTCAACAGGAATTATATTTAATAAAAAGGGGCCATCATAAGATTTTACAGTGGAGTAGATTAAAATCATTGCCTGGAGCTTTTCTTCCTAGAATTCGAGGATAGTGGCTGGGATAATCCCACGAACCCCTCCTCCGTCAATACTGAGAATAGTAATCATATTGCCATCAATTGGTCGCGGACGGCTGTAAGTAATAGCCATGGTCTATATTCAGATTAAGCCTTCACCTCCAAATTAATTTTGACTCCTTAACTTTATAAAACAATGCATATACTGATATATCGATTGAATCTATGAATTAAAGGGTCGTTAATTTATGCTTTTGTTGTAGCGAGAGGAACGGTATTTATAAATATAATTGTCTGCAATTTCAGTAAACGATTTAAGAATATGCCTCGAAGTTGAAGTTGGGAATTTGTCTTTCTCTACGTGACGGCCATGATACGTTGATTGATTCCTGGCAATCCGCGTCATCAAAATAGAAAATTACTTGAATAAAGCATATATTGTAATTTCGTGTATAGCTTCAATACTCTAATTTTCAATAGCAAATAAAATCATATTCTAATTGAAATGGTTTTTCAAATTTTCATTAATTTTAATAGAAATTTGAATAGGAAGAGATTTTTAAAAGATCAAGTTACATTAATTTGAGTTTAAGTTATTTTAATGTGTGATATTTCACAGTGATTTTTTTTGTTCTATGTTTTTGGCTAAATCTATTTATATATTTAAGAATGTATTTTAAACATTTTTGCTAAAATTATTTATATATTTAAAAAATGTATTCAAATAATTAAAATTTATTAGTCAACTTTTTTTCTTCAACTAGAACAAAACCAATAGTCTTATATAAAATAAAAAATGTTGGTATATAAACATCATTGTCATGTTTATATGTCATATCTCATAAAGCCTTTAACAAGACATAACTAGGTGTATGAAATGAAATCACATTTTTTCTTTTAAAACATATTATCTATCATGTTGATATATATCATATCTCATCCATGTTTTCACGGGACATATTTATATATGTATATGAAATCACACTTTGTTTAGAAAAACACATTATTTATATTTGGTTTTTTCAACTTTTAAAATTTATCTTTTTAGTTATATCTAACATATTGATCACTTAGTCTATTTTGTTCAAAAATTGCCTCGGACTCTTATATCAGAAAATGAAGACTTACTCAAGAGCTTGTTTATTTCATTACCTGACACCATTATTTATACATGCATAAGCAGGGGAATCAATAGTGATTTCCGCTAACTGAAATTCATTTCTTATCAACTCCTGTTGACTATCATCTACCGTCGAGTAGGGAACAATGATCATCGTCATTGTGATTAATATTCTGACGCCTCTCCTTAATCACGATAACTTTCCTACTGGTCTAAGTTTCAATTAGGCTTACAACATAATTTGGATTTTCTACAACATACAACTTACTTTTACAAATTTCAAATTTAGCCTTTCCAAGAGACTTGGTGAATATGTGAGCCACATTTTCATTTGTATTATAGTATGAGAAGCCAATTTCTTTTGATTCCACTTTTTCTCTTACAAAATGATGTTGCGTGTCTATATGTTTTGTCCTTGCATGATATATAGTATTGTTTGCCAATTTGAAAGTGCTCTGATTGTCACATTTGGTTATTGTAGGTGCTTTTTGTGTTTCTCCAACATATTCAAGTATCCTTCTAAGCCATCTTGCTTTGTAGGTAGCACTACTTAATGCTTTATATTTAGCTTCAGTGGATGATAAGGAAACAATTGGTTGTTTCTTGCTGCTCCATGATATTAGTCATGAACCTATATTGAAGACGTATATAATAGTAGATTTCCTGTCATCTAGATTTCTAGCCCAGTCAAAATCAGAATAACCTTTCAACTCAACATCAAATTCATTAGTATAAATAATACCAAAATTAAATGTTCCTTTCAGATACGAAGGACTTTCTTTGTTGTTTTGCAGTGGCTTTCACAAGGCTTGGCCATGCACTGACTAAGTACGTTGACAACATATGCTATATTTGGCTTGGTAGTGGTGAGGTAGTTCAGAGTTCCCACCATTTGATGATACAAGGTTCCATTCACCTCTTTGGTTCCATCGTCACTGTACAATTTGACATTTTGTTCTAAAGGAGTAGATATCGTGTTGCATTCAATCATATTAAACCTTTTAAGGATTTCCCTTGTATATTTACTTGGTGTGATTAATGTCTTGCCAAGTTCCCTCCAGACTTCAAAACATAAATAGTAATGCAGTTCACCAAGGTCCTTCATCTCAAATACCTGTGACAGCTAACTTTTAATTTCTTCAATCATCTTTGATGCATTTCATGTTATGATAAGATCATCAACATATACATATATCAAAGCAAAATCCTCATCTTCATCTTTCTTGATGTTTATGTTAGGATCATTTTTGCTTCTCATAAAACCTTTCTCATAAAAGAAAGAATCAATTTTCACATATCAAAATCTTGGTGCTTGTTTCAAACTATATAAAGCTTTCTTTAACCTGCAAACAAGATTCTCTTATCCCTTTCTTACAAATCCTTCAAGTTGAACCAAATAAACTTCTTCTTTTAACTCACCATTCAAAAATGCACATTTGACATCTAACTAATGCATTTTCCAATCATGTTTTGTAACTAATGCAATCATGATTCTAATTGTGTTCAACTTAGCTATAGGTGCAAAAGTACCTTCATAATCAATTCTCTCTTTTTGTGAATATCTTTTTGCAACCAATCTAACCTTATACTTATCAATACTTCCATCAACATTAAACTTAGAATTATACAAGTATTTGCATCCTATGAGAACTTTATTTTTAAGAAATTCTATTAAAATGAAGACTCACTCAAGAGCTTGGTTATTTCATTACCAAACACCATTATTTCTACATACAAGAGAACTATTATTTATACATGCATGAGCCAGAAAATCAATAGCAATCTAAGCAGATTGAAATTCATTTCTTACCAACTCCTACTCACTATCCTCTACCATAAATTAGGGAGGTGTCTGTCACGATTAATATTCTGTCACGATTAATATTCTAACACCCTAATTTATATTAATGAAATCTTTTTAGTGATCAGACTTAATACATCTTAAAAAATACTACTAAAAATCAATTTAACTATTTGAATAAAATATATTTGAATTTATAAATTTAATAATCATAGCTTAATGTTGGTTTTATTTTCTTATTTTAATTGTAAATTTCAGAAATATTTCAAAATTTAATGAATAGCAACATAGTAAATTGTAATTAATTAGTTTATGTAAATTGTAATTAGTTTATTTGATATTCCAGTTAGATAAGTACAATGCATTGCATCCGGATAACAGCGAGTTCAATTATTATTAATTTGTTTGATAATCGAGGAATCGGGGATGTAGGCATTAACGCCGTGAATGACTAACCCCTGCCCCGGGTTTGTTTTAAGAAAATTGACGGGATGGAAGAGTCCAAACGGTTAACGAAAAAGGGTGCCGTGAATCACTAATTAAAATATTTGCAATTTGCTGATTTCTCTATGTAATCGTCTGTAGGTTCATATGTGCAGCTCGTGTCCATTAACAATTTTTCGGTAATCAGAAAAATTTAGTATAATTATAATTTAAAAAGGTTAATTTTTCGGTAATCAGAAAAATTTAGTATAATTATAATTTAAAAAGGTATAGTTTAATTTATAGATGAAATATTTATTTTTATGAAAATTTTGTAATATTATTATTATTTAATTTTAAAGTTATGATTAAACCAACAATTAAATTAATATATAATATTTTTTATTTTTGAGACACGATACCTACTTTCACTTAACTATTTGACAATAAAATCAACAAAAACATAATTTCAAATAAAATTGTGGTGTTTTTTTGAAAATACAGTTTTTATTTTAAAACTCTTATAATCACTGACCACTTAAACTCAAGGTCAGGTTTTTAAAAATATCAATCAAATACATGTTAAAAACTATTTTGTTTATTAATTAAAATATACATTTAGAAACAGAGCCATTACTAAACTGACCAAGAGGGTGGAACAATCCTTTCGCCATATGAAGATGGGGCCCACTCGTCGTCCAGACTAAACGGAATATAAAATATTTAAGATATTTCAGTCATGGGTATTCTTCATCTTGCTCCAGACTAAACGGAATTTGAAATATCTTTAGAGGGTCATAGCTGGTTCTTGCTAGAAAAAATGAAGACACATAGTTTTTTTAAATGGCCAAAGGTTTAGAATCGTAGTCACATTTAATTTCTTTTCCCTTAAAAATATTATTTTGAAAGGTTTAGAATCATAGTTACATTTAATCTCTTTTCCCTCGTAAATATTATTTTCGAAAGTTTAGAATGATAGTTATATTTGATTTCTTTTTACTTCAAAATATTATTTTGAAGGCAATTTTTTATCATTACTCTAACACTTTGTCACACTTTGTCGTGGCTATTAATTTTCATCATTATTTTATTATTTTGGCATGGATATTATTTTTTTTACAAACTAGTTTAATTTGTTAATTAATTATTTTATTGAGAGGTTGAAAGATTGTTAGGTTAAGTTAAAATACTAATGCTTAAGATTTACGAGAATGTTTTGTTATTTGAAGAGGGAAAATTTAGGGATGACTACATGAGTTCCTAACTCTTAAGCTAGGTGGAGAAAATGGTTACTTCGTATCCTAAAGGATTCTTTTAAAAAGTAAAATATGGGAGAGGGAGGGGGTTGGCTAGTATTTTTTGGAAAAGACAAAAGCAAAAGAAGAAATATGGGTCAAGGCAACATGCTTCCCAAGAGCTAGATTCCTGAACTGGTAAGGACCAGTGGAAGGCTCAAAGTCTCATGAGTATGAGTGCAAGCTGGATCCAGTGAGATCTTGAAGCATTTGTTAAAGCTTGAAAGAACCACCCCACAATATCCGTTGTTTGGGAGTTGGGAGAGCTTGGGGGAAGAACTGGTTGTAAGGACTATTCTCATTGGTAGGGTGGTGTGGTCATCTCTAAGGGGTCTCTCAGTTAGAATGTAGATAAATACTCTAAATTTATTCTATAGATTTTATAGCTATGGAGACAGTAAATGAAGAAAAAGTAAGGCATAGAACTTCCTTCTATGATTTCTGTAGAATTCAATAAGAGAAATAGTTTTATTTTGTTGATATCATGGTTGTAAGGATAGTTGATAAAACTAATGGTTGCAAAAGTATTTGAATGTTTATTATCTGCTAAAATTTCTATGTGAATAGTGAATGTTGTATGGAATGTAATCATATTATTTAATAACAGACTTGAACAAAAAGGAACAATAATTATTAGTATTACTATTTAATCTTCCATATGAAATGCTCAAAACATTTAAGAACCTGAATTTGGAAAGATAACAAGGGTTAATGAGATAACTTTTAAGTCCCTTACAGAAAAAATAATCAAAGGATAACAATAATTGTATAGATGTTTATTTTTTAATAAATTGTGTAGATATTTACATCAGAATACATGATTCCTTACTCACAAGATGGGACTATCCATATTAAGTCCTCACGGTCAACATGGAGGACAGTCTTGGAATAAACTGATAGTATTATAACTTATATTAATGTTCATTATTCCATGAAGTAAGGTTTGCAACAATATATAGGTTAAACCCCAAAATCATACATGATACAAAACCAATATAGTTCAACATTCTGCGGATTTACAAACCGCTTAAAGATTCTCGGTTATTACAGGCCATATATATAAACAAATAGGAATCTATCAAGTGTGGTTCGTGGCCATCAATCACTCAACAAACTTTCCATGAAGACTCCTAGTAATTGAGAGAAATAGAGTAAAAAGCTAGAAGGAGTATTGTATTTTTAGACAGAGGAGATAACGTAGATTGATAACCTGTCCAAAAGCGAGATCAATAATCCTCACCTGTAATAAATAACAACAACGCGATTAATACATGAAAATTGGGTTTTTAAAGTGATATTAACATATAAATCATCTGCACTTCTCTCTCTGTACTATATTGATTCAATCCAAACGGGGGTAAGGTTTTGAAAAGCTCACCTGATACCTGAAGCAGGGATGACAATCCTCACCAAATGAAAAATCTTTGGTAAGATAAAAGGGGGAAAATTATCAAAAAAGATCAACCAGTACTTACTATAAAAGGAAAGGAGAAAAAAAACCCCTCTCATTTCCTTACCCTAGCGGTGCACCGGCAGAAGAATAATGCTCAGAAGTCATGGATAGGAAGCCTGCAACTAGAGGATGGATACCTGAACCCCTATCAAGAAATATCTAGGCTTAAGTCAAACCAACTCTCAAACTTGTTGTCTCACAAGTTAGATGAGAGAGGTTTATCGAGATGTAGCTTGGCTACATTCCAAATTGGCTAGAAAATCGTATTCTATAGTGTTGGAGGTCACCTATATAGAGTTAGCAACAACTGCAACACCATTCAATGCATAAAACACTAAACTAGGAAACCAAAAGTAAATTTCCTGAAGGCACACCGTTCGTGTAGATTGAGCTTTGGTTCCACCACGAGAATCACAGAGCAACCAAAAACCAAAAGCCATTGGTAGAGTGAAACCCTTTGCCTATTTAGGGTGAGAGGAGTAGTTACCCAACTGTTCCTTTCAATCAGGGTTGTCAGATCTAGGGTAAAGGATTGCATGGCGCACATACTGCTAAGTGTTTTTAGGCATCAAATTTCGAGATATGTGTAAGAAGTAATAAATGGTGAAAATTCTAATTTACAAGAGAGGACAAATGTAATACTTTGGGCTGAGCAACCAAATCATATCATATCCAACAATTACAATCAACTTTAATGTTCAAAAGTAATCAACCTCGCCTAGTTACTCTGAAGTAATTATTGTTTTGATGACTAGGTAAAGGTACACTCCACGTTGAATTAACGAAACCTGCGAATGGAAGGGTCAAGGGCCTATGAACATAAACCTAGAATGGATAGTATTATGCATTATGTGTATATAAACATTAAGTAGGTAATCAGAATAGGAGTTCATATATGTTTGAATTGTTTAGTACTTAATGTAGTAAAGTATTGTAACTAAAAAAAAATTGTTGTCTTCGGTGAATAGTACATGTTACAAGTGGTATTAGAGCATAGGATTCAACATTGTGGCCTCAGTGGATAATATAGAATAACAAACCTTTCTATTGTACAAAGGGGAGAAAATTATATGGAGAGGAACGTCATCTACACCATCACGAAGGATGGCCTTTGGGAAAAGGTTCACACCACATGTAGGAGCCAACCCAGAGGTTTGGGTGCAATTGGGAGAAGGCAACAATAGTAATACAAATGTAATGTTGTTGGAAACTGTGAAGGAGCTTAGAGAAGAGATGGAAAATTTGAGAGAGGAAAATAAAAGATTGAGGCTTGAACAAGAAAGAATTTTAAAGATTATGTCCAACAAATAGAACCAAAAGAATCCAACTCCTAGTCGGGAAGAGGAAAATAGGAATGAGTAACACCAACAACGAGTGGAATATTTCAGAATGGATAATGAAGAAGGATTTGAAAATGTTATAGGAAGTAAAGGAAATAAGAGACAGAAGACCGAACTATAGGGAGAATTTAAGAAGATTAAACGTCCTATGTTTGATGAAGAAAAGGAAGAAACTACTAAGGCCTGGATGATCAACATGAATAAGTAATTCCAGATTTATGAATATGAAGACAATTTAAAGACCAAACTCGCCATTTTCCAATTATAGGGAAAATCCACCCTATGGTGGGAGGAAGTCAAAATGGTACGGGGAGTTGATGAACAAGAGGTTTTGTGGGAGAAATTTTAGAAACATTTCAAGGACATATATCTCACTGAACGATTTTATGATGAAAAGGCTAAAGAATTCCATGATCTGAGATTGGGGCAACAAACCATGGATGAGTTCGTGACCAAATTCACGTCGCTACTAAGTTACGTACCTTATATACGTGAGGAAAAAGCTAAGATGCAACGATTTGTTAGCAGCTTGCCAGCTTTTATGAAGGAGAGAATATAATTTGACAGTCCAAAAACTATGGACAAAGCTATATGAAAGGCCAGAATTTGTTTTCAACAAATGAAGCAAAAAGGATAAGGTAGCAAGGGCTGGATAGCTAAAAAAGGATAGAAAAATGCATCCAATTTTACAAATGAGAAACCTGTTAGTTTTAGAAATATGTTCAGAAAACTGTAGAATGGAGCTTCAGGGAAAAATTCAATGAAGACAAGGCAACCTATTGAAAGTCAAGCCATCGAAGCATCCAGCAAACCTGAGGGCAGACAACAGCATAAGCCACCATTCTAATGTTGGGGTTGTGGGGAACCCCATTATTACAAAAATAGCTGACACCATACTAGAGTTGGATAGGTAGCAAATGTTCAAGAAGCCTCCACAATTGGAGATTTGGCCAGAGGTATCCCCGAGATAAATGCAACTTTAGAAGATAATCAAGCACAATACAAACCTTCCTTGGTGGAATTTGAAGATAAGATTGTTAATCACTGTGTATCTATTCTGATTGAACTAGGAGCAAGTTTGAGTTACGTTAGAATTAAGACAGTTGAATCTTGTCATTTGAACTCTACCAAATTTAAAACTCCCTGTTTAGTTCTAGTAGCAACTAGGGACAAGCGTAGGGTATTAGCTAAAGTAGAAAACTTCCTGCTAGAAATAAATGGACAACTGGTAAGGGTAAATTTAAATATGTTACCATTAGGATTTTACGATGTACTCATCGAAATGGATTGGTTAGAAAAAAATTGGTTAGTAGTTAACTATAAAGACAAGACTATTAATTACATATCTGAAGGGGGTGTTAGATAATAAATTCAGGGAATTCGAAAAGTTGTTAAATTGCGTCCTATTACAGCCAATGAGTTAAGTAAATTTATTCGAAAAGGATGCCAGGTGTATGTTGTCCAAGTAGTTTATACCAACTCCAAGGATAAAATAACTACCTTAAAGGACATACCTGTTATTCAGGAATTTGTAGACGTATTCGCTGAGGAGATACTAGGGTTACCACCAAAAAGGGATATTGATTTCACTATATAATTAATACCAGGGGCTACTCCTGCATCAAAAGATCCTTATCAAATGAGTATACCTGAATTAACTGAACTCAAGATATAACTTTAGGAATTGTTGGATAAGGTTTAAATTCACCCAAGTGTGTCACCATGGGGGGCGTCTATGTTGTTCGTAAGGAAAAAAGATGGTACGTTATGATTATGTATTGATTAAAGACAACATAATAAGTTGAATATGAAAAATAAATACCCACTGCCAAGGATAGATGATTTGTTTGATCAAGTGAAAGGAGCCACTATATTCTCCAAGATAGGGCTACAATCAAGTTATCATAAGATTGGAGTAAAAGAAGAAGATATCTGCAAGACAACGTTCAGAACGTGTTATGGACATTATGATTTTATTGTGTTGCCTTTTGGACTCACTAATACTCCAACAACATTTATGAGTATGATGAATGGCATTTTTAACCCTTAGAAAAATTTGCTTTAATATTTATTGATGATATATTGATCTACTCTAAAAATTTAAAGGAACACCTTCATATAGTACTTCAGGTCTTACGAGAGAATTAGTTGTATGCCAAATACATCAAATGTGATTTTTATAGATATCAGATCCAATATCTAGGACACATTATATCATTAGAGGGTATAACAATGGACCTTGAAAAGATTAGAACCATCATGAATTGGTCAGTCCCTAAAAAGGTAATAGAGATTAGGTCTTTCATGGGCTTGGCCAGTTACTACCGATGGTTCATAAAGGGGTTCTCAAAAATTGAATACCCTATCACTTCCTTACAGAAAAAGGGAAGGGATTTTCATCAGACAACACAATGCCAACGTAGTTTTGAACTGCTAAAACAACTATTAACCACAACCCTTGTACTAGGGGTGGCAGACCCAGAGAAGGAATTTACAGTATGCACGGATGCTTGTCAAGAAGCAGTTGGTGGTGTGTTAACGCAGGAAGGGAGATTGATAGTCTATGAGTCTCACAAGCTCAAGGATCACGAGAAAAGGTATTCAAATTATGATCTAGAATTGACGGTTGTGGTAGATGCCCTGAAAAAGTGGCGATAATACCTAGTGGAAAAAAAATTCCTTCTAATGATAGATCACCACAGTTTGACAAGTTTCTTCAAGAAACCCAACTTAAATGCATGAAATGCAAGATGGACAACTTTCCTAAGTGAGTTTGATTTTGATATTAATCACTTGAAGGGAAAGGAGAATTAAGTAGTTGATGCTTTAAGTAGAAAATTGCAACATATCTATGAAATTTCATTCAGCAAGGTAGAGAGTAATCTCTTAAATCAAATTAAAGAAGCTGTTATGAACAATCCTAAATACAAATTCCTTTGGTAGCAAGAAAAAAAATGATAGATTTCAGGAAAACAAAGTGACTATGGTATAAACCAAGACCAAATGTTGACTTTCAAAGGAAGAATTTTTTTTTCCAAATCAAAAATCTATCAAGTAATATATGTAGGATGAATTTCACAAAATCCCGTACTTGGCACATCCAAGCTATCAAAATTTGTTTTTGATGATTAAAAAAGGTTATTTTTGGCCAGGAATATAGAAAGATATCATCGAATACCTGGCTAAATGTTTAGAATGTCAGCAAGTTAAAGCAAAACATCAACCCCCAACTGGTTGACTTCACCCATTTCCTATTCACAAATGGAAATGGGATACAATTACATTGGATTTTATAACAGGATTTCCTAAATCCAGAAGGAAAAATGACTCCATTATGGTGGTGGTGGATAAGTTGAGAAAAACAACCCATTTTGTTCCTGTTAAATCTACTTATCAAACTATAGAAATTGTTGATAAATTTATGAGAGAGAATTTTAAATTGCATGGGTTTCCTAAAGTGGTAAAATCTGATAGAGATGTTAAGTTCATCTCTACATTTTGGAAAGCTTTATTTGTAGGTTTGGAAACTCATATTCAATTTAGTATTGCTTATCACCCAAAGATGGATGGGCAAACTGAAAGAGTAAACCAAGTTTTGGAAGACGTGTTATGGATGTATGCGAAGAAACAATCTACAAAATGGGGAGAATACCTTCACTTAGTCGAATTTTCCTACAATGACAACTATCATGAATCCCTAAAAATGAGTCCATTCGAGGTACTTTATGGGAATAAGTGTAGAACCCCGATGAATAGGAGTAGTCCTAAAGATAAATTAATTCTACGATCTGACATGCTGGTAGAAATGGAGCAAATAGTCAAGAGAGTGCGACGAAATTTAAAAGCTGCCCAAGACTGACATAAAGCTTATGTTGATAAAAGGAGAACCTATAGAGAGTTTGGTGTAGGTGATCATGTATATGTGAGAGTAAAGCCGAGGAAGAGTTCCTTAAAATGGGGGTGTTGTGCAAAGATAGCCCCTCACTATTGTGGACCTTTCCAGATTCGGGAAAGGATAGGTTTGTATCTTACCAACTTGCTTTTCCACGCCACTTGCAAATTCATAATGTGTTTCATGTATCACTACTCAAGAGATATATTTATGATCCGAGACATATCATTCATTGGTAGGATGTGCAGGTAAGAAAACATTGACAATATTTGTTTAACGCTTAGGTCATTTCAGTTATACGAATAATAATAAATAAATGATGAATGTGTAGGTAGAACTGGATGGAGAGTTATTGGTAGAGCCCCTGCGTATTATAAAAAAGAGAGAAATAATGCTTTCGAAGCAATCTATCATCCAAGTTAAAGTGCAATGGAAGCACTTTAGCCCAGAGGAATCTACTTAGGAAGATGAATGCTTAATGTGACAATATTATCCTGCCTTGCTTCAAGACTAGGAGAACACTGAGGACGGTGTTGCACTTAAGTGGGGGGGGGGGGGGGGGGGGGGGGGCGGTGGGGGGAGATGTGACACCCCCAGATACCTTGATTTTATTTCTTTTTACAAAAAAGTCTAATTTGTTAATTAATTACCTCATTTAGAGGTTGACAGATTATTAGGTTAAGTTAAAAGACCTAATTGAATTAGGAAATACTATTTTATATTATTTAAAAGAAATGGTTAGGATTTATAAGAATGTTTTGTTATTTGAAGAGGGAAAAATTATGGATGACCATAGGAGTTCCTAACTCCCAAGACAGTTGGATAAAATAGTTATTCCTTATCCCAAAGGATTCCTTTAAAAAGGAAAATCTAGGAGAGGGAGGGGATTGGTTAGTATTTTCTGGAAAAGACAGAAGAAAAAGTAGAAATATGGGTTGAGGAAACATGTTGCCCAAGAGCTAGATTCCTCGGCCGGTAAGGACCAGTGGAAGGCTCGAAGTTTCATGAGTATGAGTGTAGGTTGGATCCAGTGAGATCTTGAAGCCTTTGTTAAAGCTTGAAAGAACCACTCCACTATATCCATTTTTTGGGAGTTAGGAGAGCTCAGGTGGAGAACTGGTTGTCACAACTATTCTCATTGGCAGGGTGGTGTGATCATCTCTAAGGGGTCGCTCAGTCAAAATGAAAATAAGTACTCTAAATTTATTCTATAGATTTTATAGCTATGGAGACAGTAAATGAAGAAAAAGTAAGGGATATGACTTCGTTTTATGATTTCTGTAGTATTCAATAAGTGAAATAGTTTTATTTTGCTGATATCATGGTTGCAAGGATAGTTGATAAAACTAATGGTTGCAAGAGTATTTGAATGTTTATTATCTGCTAAAATTTTGTGTGAATAAAGAATGTTGTATAGAATGTAATCATATTATTTAATAACAGACTTGAACAAAAAGGAACAATAATTATTAGTATTACTATTTAATCTCCCATATGAAATGTTGAGAATAGTGGGAGGTATATCTGTAGGAAATCATTTAAGAACTTGAATTTGGAAAGATTACAAGGGTTAATAAGATAAATTTAAGACTCTTAGAGAAAAATTAATCAAAGGAAAAGAATAATTGTATAGATGTTTATTTTTTTTTAAATGTGTAGATATTTACATCAGAATAAATAATTCCTTACTCACAAAATGGGACTATCCAGATTAATTTGTCGCGGTCGACAACATGGTCAGCGTGGAGGACATTCCTAGATTAAATTGCTAGTATTATAACATTAACTATCAATTGGAATACCTTCATAGGATTTTGAGGAAAAATTGATAATGTACATTCACTGCAATACCGACAATATGCAGCCAAAAACTGAAAAAATTTCTGAATTGAAAATATGGAATGTAATCATTAGAACTAGTAAAGGAAATTCTTATAAACGCATAGAAACGACCATTCCACCTCACTCGATTAAAACAAAAAGTGAAGCAAACAAATAATTAGGAGATAAGTTAACATATTAGGTGGCAAGACAGCACAAGATATATATATATATATATATATATATATATATATATATTATATATATATATATATGTCTATATATGTACACACACACACACACACACACACACACACACACACACACACACAGATATATATATATATATATATATATTATATATATATAATATATATATATATATATATATATATATATATCTATGTATGTATATATATATATGTATGTGTATGTATACATATATATGTATATATATAGATACATACATACATATTAATATATATATATTATATATATATATATATATATATTTCCACAGAAAAAAGTCGGTAACCTTTTAATTATAAAAATGAAAAGTTACACTTAGCATATGCATTGAAGCATTTCCAGAAGTTGCCCATTGGGCTCATGTGATTTTACTCACAATGCGACGTAGCAAGGCTACCTTGCATTCAAAAAGAATGAAAGGAAAAGAAAAAGAAAAGGGAAGAGAGAAAGAGGAGAAAAGCGGAAACTTCTAGATAGTAGGAAAAACATCCTACAAATCACGTTTTTCTCCCTTTCTTCTTCTCGACCTTGTGTCATTCTCCCTTAGATGGCTCACAAGTGGCAAGGACAATCTGATTTTCGACATGTTGAGTTCCTGTTTCCTTGTCCGAATCTGATGTTTCTGAAGTATGGTGTCTTTTAATTCCTCTGCTACCTGGGTCCACAACCTGTCTGATTGTTTCGTTGGACGGTGTGGATCCATGAGAACAGTCGTGTCCACTGTTTGCACCTCAGGTTCCTGTGTAGGTTGTTTTCTTTCTGATGGAGCTGGTTCCTCTTCTTCTTCTGGCTCATCCTCCTCTGACTTAGGAGGGGGAAACTGCCAACCTTTCCTCTGCTTCCTGTTTGGTTTCTTTTTGCTGTTTGTTTTCTTAACCTCTGGGCATGTATTTTGAAGATGTCTGGTCATCCTGCAATTCCTGCATCTGAACGCAATATTCTCATAATCAAGTGATTGCAACCAGTTTTGTTGCTTATAGATCAACATGATGTTCTCTGGTAAACCTTTGCTTAGATCCACTTCTACACAGATCCGAGCAAAGGTGAAGATTCTATTTTCTAGCCTTTCTGTGTCTATTTTAATATACCGTCCAAGGTTGTTTCCGACGATGCTTTCTAAAACCTGTTCGTTCCAGAAGTGAAGAGGCAGGCTGTGAAGTCTCACCCATACTGGTAATCTGGAAACTGTCATGGTGTTGGGGTCAAAATCTGGAAACCATGGGGTGATAAACAACCCCGTGGACCCCCAGAACCAAGGCCCCTCTCTGATTATTATATTTCTTTCCTCCGAGGTTTGAAATTTAACAATAAAAAACCCCTTGGAACAGAGGTGTATTTCACATTCCAGAGACCATTGAGTAAAAATCCAGTGAAAGAGGTCCATGGGTTTAGACCAGAAGCAATTGAAGTGACATATTAGTGCTTGGGCTTCATATGTCTTTGTGTGCTCCTCTATTGCTGTACTGTTGATTTTTAGTGCTGGGGTTTGTTATTGAAGTTCTACTATGTGGGGTCTCGGTGTATTTCCAGCCTGTTCTAGAGGTAAGCCCGCCGCTTTTTGCCCTTGAAGGATGTTTTTGTAGGAAAGGCCTCCATTTGATTGCTGATGGCTGTTGGGCATATTCCTTTTGTCTCCCCCTGCAGATCTTAGGATGCTCTGAACCGCACCCCCTCGCAGACGCAAGTTTATGGTAATGGTCATTTCTGATTTAATGGAGTAGTCCTTTAAGAGCCTGCAGTCCTGGAGGGAGCGGTGCCCATTGACCAGATATTGGACTGGTACAAGATACCCCATCAATCCCCATATTTTATGCTTGAGTTGAAGGATATAGGAATCATCATTTACCCAGACTATATGAGAGTTACCCACAGGAGGTCTGATAAAAAATTGAAAAGGAGAAGAGTACGGCAGGATCTGGTTCTTACCTATTGCTGGAGTAGGGAGCACTTCCTGCTTATGCCGATCCCTCCTCTTTACCTCTTCATTCTTCTGGTTCAGCATTTGGGTCTACATGACAGGCTTGGGTGCCTCTGCTCTTGCCGCCATTTTCCTCTCAGTCTCCTCACTGGGATAAAAAAAAATTCATATATATATATATATAATATATATATATATATATATATATATATATATAATATATATATATATATATATATATATATATATATATATATATATTAATATATATATATATATATATATATATAAGAGTCATATTGATGTTCATTATTCCATGAAGTAAGGTCCACAAACAATATATATGTTAAACCCCAAAATCATACACTGGACAAAACCAATATAGTACAACATTTTGCGGATTTACAAACTGCTTAAAGACTCTCAGTTGTTATAGGCCATTTATATAAACAAACATGAATCTATCAAGTGTGGCTCGTGGCCATCAATCACCCAACAAACTTTCCGTGAAGACTCCTAGTAATTGAGAGAAACAGAGTAAAAACTTGAAAGGGGTATCGTATTGTTAGACAAAGGAGATAATGTAGATCAATAACCTATCCATAAGCAAGAGAGATAATCCTCACTTGTAATAAATAACAATGACGAAATTAATACATGAAAATTCAGTTTTTAAAGTGAAACTAACATATAAATTATCTACACTTATCTCTCTATACTTCAATACTAATTCAATCCAAATGAGGGTTAGGGTTTGAATAACTCACCTGATACCTAAAGGAGGGATGACAATCCTCATCAAATGAAGAATATTTGGTAAGAGAAAAGGGGAAAAATTATCAGAAAAAGATCAACCAATACTTACTATAAAAGGAAAAGAGATAAAACAAAACCCTCTCATTTCCTAACCCTAGCGGTGTACCGGCAGAAGAACAATGCTTAGAAGCTATGGATAGGAATCCTACAAGTATAGGACGGATACCCGAACCCATGTCAAGAAAGATTTAGGCTTAAGTCAAACCAACTCTTGAACTTGTTGTCTCACAAGTGAGATGAGAGAGGTTTACCAAGGCACAGCTTGGGTACACTCGAAATCGGCTGGAAAATCGTATTGTCCAGTGTTGGAGGTCACCTATATAAACAAGGAGGCAACCAATATACAATTAGCTCCGACTGCAACACCATTCGATGCATAAGACACTGAAGTGGTAAACTACTAGTAAATTACTTGAAGGGACAACATGCCTGTAGATTGAGCTCTGGTTCCACCACGAGAATTGCATATCCACAAAAAAACAAAATCCATTGGCAGAGTGAAACCCTTCGCTGGTTCGAGGTGAGAGGAGTAGTTACTCAATTGTTCCATTCAATCAAGGCTATCAGATCTAGGGTAAAGGATTGCATTGTGCACATACATCCAAGTGTTTCCAGGCTGGATGTTTCGAGATATGTGTGTAATAAGTAATAAATAGTGAAAATTTTAATGTACACGAGAGGACAAATCTAATACTTTGGGCTGAGAACCCAAATCATATCATATCCAACAATTACAATCAACTTTAATGTTCAATAATAATAAAACTCACCTAGATACCGTGAAGTAATTATTGTTTTGCTGACTAGGTAAAGGTACACTCCTCGTTGAATTAACCAAACCTCCGAATGGAAGGGTCAAGCGTCCATGAACCATAACCTAGCATGGATAGTATTATGAATTATGTGTATATAAACCTTAAGTATAGGTAATCAAAATAGGAGTTCATATATGTTTGAATTTTTTAGTACTTAATGCAGTAAAGTATCGTAACTAAAGAAAATAAATTGTTATGTCTTTGGTGAATAGTGCATGTTACAAGTGGTATAAAAGCACAGGATTCAACATTGTGGCCTCAATGGATAATACAGATTAACAAACCTTTCTATTGCAAAGAGGGGAGCATATTATAGACAGGGGGACGCCATCTACACCATCACAAAGGATGGCCTTTGGGACAGAGTTCACACCGCATGTAGGATCCAACCTAGAGGTGTGGGTGCAGTTGGGAGAAGGAAACCACAGTAATACAAATGCAATTTTGCTGGAAATTTTGAAAGAGCTTAGAGTCAAGATGGAAAATTTGAGATATGTCAATGAAAGATTGAGGCTTGAATAGGAAACAATATTAAAGAGTATGTCTAGAAAATAAAACCAAAAGAATCCAACTCCTAGTCGGGAAGAGGAAAATAGGAATGAGGAACACCAATAGCGAGAGATATATTTCAGAATGGATAATGAAGAAGGCTCTGAGAATGTTACAGGTGGTAAAGGAAATAAGAGACAGAAGATCGAACTACAGGGAGAATTTAAGAAGATTAAACCTCCTATATTTGATGAAGAAAAGGAAGAAATTATTGAGGCCTAGTTGATCAACATGATTAAGTACTTCCAGATTTATGAATATGGAGACAATTGAAAGGCCAGGCTCGCCATTTTCCAATTACAGGGAAAATCCACCCTGTGGTGGGAGGAATTCAAAATGGTATGGGGAGTTGATGAACAAGAGGTTTTTTGGGAGCAATTTCAGAAACATATCAAGGACAGATATCTCATTAAACGCTTTTATGACGAAAAGGCCAAATAATTCCATGATCTGAGATTGTGGCAACAAACCATGGATGCATTCGTGACCAAATTTACGTCACTACTAAGGTACCTACCTTATATACGTGAGGAAAAATCTAAGGTGCAATGATTTGTTAGCAGCTTGCCAGCTTTTATGAAAGAGAGAATAGAATTTGACAGTCCAAAAACTATGGACAAAGGTATATGAAAGGCCAAAATCTATTATCAACAAATGAAGCAAAAAGGAGAATGTAGAAAGGGATGGATAGCTAAAAAAGGACAGAAAAATGCATCCAATTTTAAGAATGAAAAACTTGCTAGTTTTGGAAATATCTTCAGAAAACCATAGAATGGAGATTTAGGGAAAAATCCGATGAAGACAAGGCAACCTATTGAAATTTTTTCCACCGAAGCATCTAACAAACCAGAGGGTGGCTAGCAGTAAAAGCCACCATTGCAATTATGAGGTTGTGGGAACCTCACTATTACAAAAACTGCCCACCCCGTATTAGAGCTAGACATGTAGCAAATGTTCAAGAAGCCTCCACGGTTGGAGATTTGGCCAGAAGAATCCCCCAGATAAATGAAGCTTTAGAAGATAATTAAGTTGAATACTAGCCTTCCATCGTGGAATTTAAAGATAAGATTGCTAATCACCATGTATCTATTCTGATTGACCTAGAAGCAAGTTTGAGTTATGTTAGTCCTAAGATAGTTGAATCTTGTCACTTTAACTCCACCAAATTTAAAACTCCCTGGTTAGTTCAACTAGGCACTGGGGCCAAGCGTAGGGTATCAGCTGAATTAGAAAACTGCTTGCTAGAAATAGCTGGACAACGAGTAAGGGTAAATTTAGATATGTTACCCTTAGGATATTATGATGTATTCATCAGAATGTATTGGTTAGAAAAACATTGGTCAGTAGTTAACTGTAAAGACAAGACTATTAATTACCTCTCTAAAGAGGGTGTTAGACAACAAATTCATGGAATTCGAAAAGCTATTAAACTACATCCTATTATAGCCAAATAGTTAAGTAAATGTATTTGAAAAGGCTGCCAAGTGTATGTTGTTCGAGTTGTTTATACCAAGTCCAAGGATAAAATAACTACCTTAAAGGACATACCTATTATTTAGGAATTTGTAGACGTATTCCCTGAGGAGATACCAGGGTTACCGCTAAAAAGGGATATCGACTTCACTATAGAATTAATACCAAGGGTTTCCCCTCTATCAAAACCTCCTTATCAAATGAGTATACTTGAATTAAATGAACTCAAGATAAAACTTTAGGAATTATTGGATAAGGGTTACGTTTGCCGAAGTGTGTCATCGTGGGGGGCGCCTGTGTTGTTTGTAAGGAAAAAAGATGGTACATTATAATTGTGTATTGATTACCGACAACTTAATAAGTTGACTATCAAAAATAAATACCCACTGCCAAGGATAGATGGTTTGTCTGATCAAGTGAAAGGAGCCTCTATATTCTCCAAGATAGACCTATAGTCAGGTTATCATCAGATTAGAGTAAAAGAAGAAGATATATGCAAGACAACGTTTATAATGCATTATGGACATTATGAGTTTATTGTATTTCCTTTCAAACTCACTAATGCTCCAACAACCTTTATGAGTCTGATGAATGACATTTTTCACCCTTAGACAATTTTTTTTTAATACTTATTGATGATATATTGATCTACTCTAAAAATTTAAAGGAACACCTTCGTATAGTACTTCAGGCCTTATGAGAGAATTAGTTGTACGCCAAGTACAACAAATGTGATTTTTATAGACATCAGGTCAAATATATGGGACACATTATATCATGAGAGGGTATACAGTGGACCTTGAAAATATTAGAACCATCATGAATTGGTTAGTCCCTAAAAATGTAATAGTGATTAGGTATTTCATGGGCTTGACGAGTTACTACCGATGGTTCATAAAGGGGTTCTCAAAAATTGCATACCCTATCACTTCCTTACCAAAAAGGGAAGGGATTTTCACTGGAAAACTGAATGTCAACACAGTTTTGAACTACTAAAACAACTACTAACTGCAACCCCTGTACTTGGGGTGGTAGACTGAGAGAAGTAATTTAAAGTATGCACGGATGCTTGTCAGGAAGGAGTTAGTGGTGTGTTAATGCAGGAAGGGAGAGTGATAGCCTATGAATCTTGTAAGCTCAAGGATCATGAGCAAATGTATTCAACTTATGACCTAGAATTGACGACCATGGTCCACGCACTGACAATGTGGTGATACTACTTGTTGGGGAAAAAAATCCTTCTAATGATAGATCATAGTATTTTGACAAGTTTCTTTAAGTAACCCAACTTAATTGCATGACAGGCAAGATGGACAACTTTCCTAAGTGGTTTTGATTTTGATATTAAGCACTTGAAGGGAAAGGAGAATTGAGTGGTGGATGCCTTAAGTAGAAAATTGCAACATATATATGAAGAGTAATCTCTTAAATCAAATTAAAGAAACTATTATAAATGATCCTAAATACGAATTCTTTTGGTAGCAAGAAAAAAAAATGATAGATTCAAGAAAACAAAGTGAGTATGGTATAAACCAAGACCAAATGTTGACTTTCATAGGAATAAATTTTGTGCCAAATCAAAAATCTATCAAGCAATATATGATCGATGAATTTTATAGAAGCCTGTACATGGCACATCTAGGCTATCAAAAGTTGTTTTCAATGATTAAAAATGGTTATTTTTGGCCAGGAATACATCAAGATATCATAGAATACTTGGCTAAATGTTTAGAATGTCAGCAAGTTAAAGCAGAACATCAATGCCCAGCTGGTTGACTTCACCCACTTTCTATTCCCGAATGGAAATGGGATACAATTACATTGGATTTTATAACAGGATTTCCTAAATCTAGAAGGAAAAACGACTCCATTATGGTAGTGGTGGACAAGTTGAGAAAAACAACCCATTTGGTTCCTGTTAAATCTACTTATAAAACTGTAGAAATTGTTGATATATTTATGAGAGATATTTTTAAATTGCATGGGTTTCCTAAAGTGGTAATATCTGAAAGAGATGTTAAGTTCACCTCTGCATTTTGGGAAGCTTTATTTGGAGGTTTGGGAACTCATATTTAGTTTAGTACTGCTTATCATCCACATACAGATGCGGAAACTAAAGAGTAAACCAAGTATTGGAAGACATGCTATGGATGTATGCATTAATCGAAAAATAGACCAAATGGGAAGAATACCTCCATCAAGTCAAATTTTCGTACAACAACAGATATCATGAATCCCTCAATATGAGTCCATTCGAGGTAATTTATGGGAAGAAGTGTAGAACCCCAATGAATTGGAGTAGTCCTAAAGATAAATTAATTCTAGGAGCTGACATGCAGGTAGAAATGGAGCAAACGGTTAAGAGAGTGCGACAAAATTTAAAAGATGCCCAAGACTGGTAGAAACTTTATGCTAATAAAAGAGTACCTATAGAGAGTTTGGTGTGGGTGATCATGTATATGTGAGAGTAAATCCTAGGAAGAGTGCTTAAAATGGGGGTGTTGTGCAAATATAGCCCCTCGCTATTGTGGGCCTTTCCAGATTTTGGAAAGGATAGGGCCTGTATCTTACAACCTTGCTTTGCCAGGCCACCTACAAATTCATAATGTGTTTCATGTATCTCTACTCAAAATATATATTTATGATCCTAGGCATACCATTAATTGGTAGGATGTGCAGGTAAGAAAGCATTAACACTATTTGTTTAATGCTTAGGTCATTTCAGTTATATGAATAATAATAAATAAATGATGAATGTGCAGGTAGAACCAGACGAAGAGTTCTTGGTAGAACCCGAGCGTAGTCTAGAACGGAGAGAAATAATGCTCTAGAAGCGAGTTGTCATCCAAGTTAAAGTGAAATGGAAGAACTTTATCCCAGAGGAGGCTACTTAGGAAGATGAAGGCTTTATGCGACAAGCTTATCCTACCTTTCTTAAAGACTGGGAGAAAATTGAGGACGATGTTTCACTTAAGGTGGGGGAGATGTGACACCCCCAGATACCTTGAGTTTATTTCTTTTTACAAACAAGTTTAATTAGTTAATTAATTACCTAATTTAGAGGTTGACAAATTGTTAGGTTGGATTTACAAGAATGTTTTGTTATCTGAAGAGGGAAAACTTATGGATGACCATAGGAGTTCCTAACTCCCAAGATAGTTGGAGGGGGTTGGTTAGTATTTTCTAGAAAAGACAGAATAAAAAGCATAAATATGGGTCGAGGCAACATGTTTCCCAAGGGCTAGATTCCTGAGCTGGTAAGGATCAATGGAAGGCTCAAAGTCTCATGAGTATGAGTATAGGCTGGATCCAATGAGATATTGAATTCTTTGTTAAAGCTTGAAAGAACCACCCCATTATATCCATTGTCTAGGAGTTAGGAGAGGTCGGGGGGAGAATTGGTTGTTAGGACTATTCTCATTGGCAGGATGGTGAGGTAATCTCTAAGGGGTCTCTCAGTCAAAATGTAGATAAGTAATCTAAATTTATTCTATATATTTTACAGCTATGGAGAAAGTAAAGGAAGAAAAAGTAAGGGATAAAACTTCCTTTTATGATTTCTATAGAATTCAATAAGTGAAATAGTTTTATTTTGTTGATATCATGGCTGCAAGGATAGTTGATAAAACTAATGGTTGTAGAAGTATTTGAACACTTATTATCTGCTAACATTTTTGTGTGAATAGTGAATATTGTATGGAATGTAATCATATTATTTAATAACAGACTTGAAAAAAAAGGAACAATAATTATTAGTATTACTATTTAATCTCCCATATGAAATCCTGAGAATAGTGATAGGTATATCTATAGGAAAGCATTTAAGAACCTAAATTTGGAATGAGCACAAGGGTTAATGAGATAACTTTTAAGACTCTTACAAAAAAATTGATCAAAGGAAAATAAGAACTGTATAGATGTTTAGTTTTTAATAAATTGTGTAGATATTTACATCAGAAAACATAATTCCTTACTCACAAGATGGGACTATCCATATTAAGTCATCGGGGCCAACAATGAGGTCATCTTAGAGGTCAGTCTTGGAATAAACAACTAGTATTATAACACTGACTATCAATTGTAATACCTTCCTAGGATTCGGAAGAAAAATTGATAATGCACATTCACTACAATACCAACAATTTGCAGCGAAAAACTGGGGAAAAAAAAAAAATCCGAATTGAAAACAAGGAATGTAATCATTAGAACTAGTAAAGGAAATTATTATAAACGCAAAAAAAAACCATTCCACCTCACTCGATTAAAACGAACAAATAAATAGCAGATAAAATAGCATAGTACACGACAAGACTACACAATATATATAAATAAGAGAGTCATATTAATGTTCAGTATTCCATGAAGTAAGGTCCACAACAATATATAGATTAAACCCCAAAATCATACACGAGACAAAACCGATATAGTTCAACATTCTACAGATTTACAATCCGTTTAAAGACTCTAAGCTCGAAGTCCCATAAGTATGAGTGTAGGTTGGATCCAGTGAGATCTTGAAGCCTTTGTTAAAGCTTAAGAGAACCACCCCACTGTATCTATCTTTTGGGAGTTGGGAGAGCTCAAAGGGAGAACTGGTTTTCGGGACTATTCCCATTGGGAGGGTGGTGTGGTCATCTCTAAGGGGTTTCTCAGTCAGAATGTAGATAAGTACTCGAAATTTATTCTATAAATTTTACAGCTACAAAGACAGTAAATGAAGAAAAAGTTAAGGGATAGAACTTCCTTTTATGATTTCTGTATAATTCAATAAGTGAAATAGTTTTATTTTGCTGATATCATCGTTGCAAGGATAGCTAATAAAACTAATGGTTGCAGAAGTATTTGAATGTTTATTATCTACTAAAATTTCGTTGTGAATAGTGAATGTTGTATGGAATGTAATCATATTATTTAATAATAGACTTGAACAAAAATGAATAGTAATTATTAGTATTACTATTTGATCTCCCATATGAAATCTTGAGAATAGTGAGAGGTATATCTGTAGGAAAGCATTTAAGACCCTGAATTTGGAAAAAGTACAAGGGTTGATGAGATAACTTTTAAGACTCTTACAAAAAAAGTAATCAAAGGAGAAGAAGAACTGTATAGATGTTTATTTTTGAATAAATTGTGTAGATATTTACATCATAATACATAATTCCTTACTCACAAGATGGGACTATCTAGATTAGGTCCTCACAGCCGACAATGAGGTCAACTTGGAGGATAGTCCTAGAAAAAAATACTAGTATCATAACCCTGACTATCAATTCTAGAATACCTTCCTAGGATTTAGAAGAAAAATTGATAATGTACATTCATTGCAATATCGACAATTTGCAGCGAAAAACTGAAAAAAGTTCTGAATTGAAAATAAGGAATGTAATCATTAGAACTAGTAAAGGAAATTCTTATAAACGCACAACAACAACCATTCGACCTCGCTCGATTAAAACAAAAAGTGAAAAAAAATAAATACTAGATAAAATAGCATATTACGGGACAAGACCACACAATATATATAAATAAGAGTCATATTAATGTTTAGTATTCCATGAAATAAGGTCCACAACAATATATAGGTTAAGCCCCAAAATCATACACTAGACAAACCCAATATAGTTCAAAATTCTGTGGATTTACAAACCACTTAAAGATTGTCGGATGTTACAAGCCATTTATATAAACAAATAGGAATCTATCAAGTGTGGCTCGTGGCCATAAATCACCAATCGAACTTTCCATGAAGACTCCTAGTAATTGAGAGAAACAGAGTATAAACATGGAAGCAGTATCGTATTGTTAAACAAAGGAGATAACGTAGATCAATAATCTATCTAGAAGTGAGAGTGATAATCCTCACCTACAATAAATAGCAACGATGAGATAAATACATGAAAATTGGGTTTTTAAAGTGAAACTAACATATAAATTGTATACACTTCTCCCTCTATACTTCAATACTGATTCAATCCAATTGAGGGTTAGGGTTTGAATAGCTCACGTGATACCTGAAGGAGGGATGACAATCCTCGTCATATGAAAAATATCTGGTAAGAGAAAAGGGGAAAATTATCAGAAAATATCAACCAGTACTTACTATAAAAGGAAAAGAGATAGAACAAAACTCTCTCATTTCCTTACCAAAACGGTGTACTAGTAGAAGAATAGTGCTTAGAATTCATGGATAGGAAGCCTACAACTAGAGGAAGGATACTCGAACCCCTGTCAAGAGAGATCCAGGCTTAAGTAAAACCAGCTCTCAAACTTACTATCTCCCAAGTGAGATGAGCGAGGTTTACTGAGGGGCAGCTTAGGTACACTCCAAATTGGTTTGGAAAATCGTATGCTTCAGTGTTGGAGGTCACCTATACAGACAAGGAGGCAACCAATATACAATTATCTCTTACTACAACACCATTTGATGCATAAAACACTAAACTGGGAAACCACTGGTAAATTACCTGAAGGGACACCATTCCTATAGATTGAGCTCCATTTCCACCATGAGAATTGCATAGCAACCAAAAACCAAAATCCATCAGCAGAATGAAACCCTTCGCCGATTCAGAGTAAGAGGAGTAGTTACCCAACTATTTCATTCAATCAAGGTCGTTAGATCTAGGGTAAAGGATCGCACAATGCACATACAACCAAGTGTTCGGGATGAAGTTTTGAGATATGTGTAAGAAGTAATAAATGGTGAAAATTCTAATGTACAGGAGAGGGCAGATATAATACTTTGCGCTAAGCAACCAAATCATATCATATCCGAGGATTACAAACAACTTTAATGTTCAACAATAATCAACCTCACCTAGTTACCGTGAAGTAATTATTGTTTTGGTGACTAGGTAAAGGTACACTCCACGTTGAACTTGCGAATGGACGGGTGAAGGGTCCGTGAACCTAGCATGGATAGTATTATGCATTATGTATATATAAACATTAAGTATAGGTAATCGGAAGAGGAGTTCATATATGTTTAAATGGTTTAGTACTTAATGTAGTAAAGTA
>APFE031303974.1:60721-96012 GCA_000404065.3 Pinus taeda | reverse complement strand
AAAGCGGACTTAAACATATTGATATATTGTAAGTTTATTTGCTTATTAATTAAATTTAAATACAGATACAATAATCATTATTCTATTTTATTATGTAAAATAGATATTAACTTATCATTGCTATTTATATATTTTGATGTAATATGTATATTATGATTTTTCTTAACCTAAAAAGTTATTGGTAATTTTATTAATAAAAACAAAATTACAATGTAACAAATTACATCTCCGTTGGGCTCTATATTAATTTTAAATGACATGTAAATATTTACCAATTTAGGTATTATAAATTGGACATATGAATGTAAATTCAACATATTAAGCGTACATGTAAAAATGTTTACAAATTTTCTTACATTTACATGTTTACAAACTTTCTTACATTACATTTACATATTATCTATACACTGAGTTGTATAGTACTTCTCTGCGTAATTATGAAAATTAAATAAGATGTACAATCTAAAAATTGAATGAGTTGTATTAGAAGTAATGCTTCCATAAATTGTCATTTAAAGTTCCCAAATTTTAATCTAGAAATTGTTGTTTCCTATGTATAAATTGTAGTCATGATCTAAATGTACGGAAGTATTAGTATTGTTTTCCCACTCTATTTGATCTCCATTTTCTAACATGATATCTGGTTCAGCCATGACTCTGTTGAAAGAGTGGCAGTGATCATGGCAATTCTGCAAAATTAAATACTTCATATATATATATTAGTGTAAAACGTGTGAGAGTAGATAGTTTCCTGTACGAAATATTGTTGTGTGATCAACTTCTATTTGTAGTTTTCCTGTTATATCAGTTGTGTGTAGAATAATCGTTGTGATTGTTGACTGATAAATCAAGTAGTGCAGATCGAAGCCATTGCTCTTGAAACAGGTTAAGGGTTTGAGGACGTAGTTCAAATCCTATGGTTTCTGTGGATTGTGTGCCCTCATATCATGATTTCAGATCAAGGTTTCTGATTGGAAGGATACCAATCGTTTGGGGATTGGGTGCTGCAAGATAATAACCAGCATACAAATCAAGGAAAAGTGAGACTGATGGTGGATCTAGTGTCCCAAAAACAATTAGAATAATCACACATTGACATTTCTATCGATGCATGTTGATATGAATGTGATTTTCCTGATCTGCAAATCGTGGTTTCCAGAGTAGTGTTAAGCAAGCCTGCATTACCATTCGACGGAGAGTTTTTTTCTTTCTAAAATGGCTCAGACAGGATGGTGATGACATCATATTTTAACGCTGATCTATTCGTGGGAAGTTTCATGTGTACGCAACATCCAATTTGATGTGGTCGTAGGTGCCAAGTGTATTAACTGTTAGAATTGGGCATGGGTCTCAACTGAACGATAAAATCAAGAGAAAGATCAGAAGACCCATAGATATGCACAGTGGAATGTCTGTTGAATAGGCACCGAGGGTTTAAGTACTGTCTGGCATCCTTCTACGCGTTCTGTCAAAAATTATGGCTCCATCCGACGAGGCAGAACTGATGCACATGGTTGCAACCTCGGGAAACAGATGGACGGGAAGAAATGCCGGCCTTAATTTGGAGAAAATATCCTTAATTTAGAGAAAGTCTCGTCAATTGAGGAGGTGTCAGCATGGGAGATTATTCCAAATTGGGAAAGGAATCCAATTTCTAACCAGCACCTCCCAAGCAGCCACGTCAACCAACATAAACGTTATAAATGAATAAGGAAGAGACCTTGGGATTGCAGTGATTTGTTATCAAAGAAAGGGCGCACATTGTGGCTGACGCGATTGTGTAGACACGGTGGCACATTCTTCCGACGATGCTACTTGCATGAAGGAATAGTCAAACATTTCTATATTGCTAGAGAGCACTACAACTGTGTGAAGAAATCATTGTTTGCTGAATAGATCCAAGTTTCAGAGTGGTGTCATTGGTTTGAAGGCCATCGTTGTATCACTTCTTCAACGTGTGGAAGATTTGGACGGTGGTGACAACAATTTTTGAGAACATTGTCCAATGAGCCATCAATGTCATGTGGGAAGATCTGGTGGTGACTCTGCACGGTATAAATAAAAAACAAAATTTAGATTGATTCTTGCTGCAGAGAGATCCATTGGAAGTAATGGTGCAAGAGTCACAACAGTTTTGAGATATTGGGAACTCATATCAGAAATTAAAAAGAAAGTTCGATGTAAATGATGTGAAATGCATGAAGATTGCGACAACGACTTTAGAGGGAACATATGTGTTTCCTTGTGTAGATATGCTCAGAAGTTTTGCAGACCATTCAATCTTGTGGTTCAGGTTCAACGGCGGTCCGGGAAAACTTAATATTGAATATCTGATATCACTATCAGATTAGATGAAAACAGAGGCTTGTTCAAAGCTTTTAGAAAAAATAAATAAAAAAATTGAAGAGATGGGTAAACGAGAACGGTTGAAATGTCTCCATATTTCATGGCATAGTGGCGGAATTTGGAATAACGCTTTCCAATTTGTTATATTCCCAGAGAAATATAGTCAGCAATGCAACAAATCATCCATCAATTCCACTGCGTCGCTTGCTGCACGAGGCCAATTACAATGGGCCTGCTTTTCTAGTCAGATCTATGCAGGGGATGATCTGGTGTTTAGATGTTGATTTGCTCAGAACTAATATATTTATGTCGGTTTTGTGTTGCAGTTTTATTATATTATAGTGAGTTAGTGTCCAATTGTAATGTGATCACATAAATAACTAATTATATAACATATTAACATGTTTTTAAATGGGTGGTTTTTAATGAATAGGGTGCACAAGAACATATCACTAATTTGATTATGTATAATTTTTTTATAAGTTAATGATGTCAGTAACATCAGTGTACAAGTTAATTAGATTATGTGTTTAAGAAGTCACACTGTATAATTATCTTCCGAAGACATTCAATACCCAAAGTGTCTTTCTACATAATTGGGAATACAACGGAAGACGATGTGTTCAGCATGGAGATATGTCCATAAGATAGTTCAATATCGAGATTGACTGGTCGTGCTCTTAGAAGCATCAATTTTGCAAAGTACGTCAAAGATGGTCTGAAGTGGTTGTGTCTTAAATGGATCAAGTGACAACTCGAAGATATTGTAGTAAAGAAAGAATGGTGTTTGCGAGATTTCAGAGTGAGTGTAAGAGTTGATGAAAACCACTCATTAATATTGTTGTTTTAATATGTTTTTTCAATGTTTTCCATGTAAACATTAAAAAAGAGTATTGGAAATAATGTTTCCGTAAATTGCCATTGAGAATTCCGAAATATCAATTTAAAAATGATTGTTTCCTATGTATAAATTGTAGTCATAATCTAAATATAAAAATCATAAATCTATATTTTATATATTTATAACTATTTTGATAAATAAAAATATCACTTGTAATTTGGTGTTGTGTAAACAATCTATCTATCTAATCTCTCTTTTCTAACAAGTTGATCCCTAGAAAATATTGCTTAATTTAAATTTAAATGTTAACCACTTTCGAAGTGAGGTATCCGTCTCCATGGTAAGATTCATTCCCTGGTTAACATGTTAAAGGGAAATAATTTCACCACGACCAGCTGAAACAAAGAGACCCCAGGCAACGTCTTCATGATTGGTCCGTGACCACGTAAGCGAAGTGGGTACTACTACATTGTTAAAAAAAAACCATTTCGTTGATTATTATTATCTATTTTGCTTCAAATTAAATGGGAAGATAGAATATTCAATTTAAAGTATTTTAGTAGTCCTTGGCCAACTAAAATTGAAATTGTTCATGATTTAAATAAAATTATAATAGTTATAATTAATTATTCCGAGTTTAAGTTTTCAAATAACAAATTAAATTGATTATTGAAATTAGTCTATCATGTTTAATTAATTAATTATAAATATTAATAATTTTTACGAAAATAATTTATTAATATGTTTGAATATTATTGTTGTTGGAAAGGTAGATGAAAAAAAACACAATTCACATATAAAATATGAGTTGCTGCTATTGATCGCACAAAACATGATGATTACAATGAACTTGGTAAAGGGTATTTAAACCTTTTCCAACTAGCTAACTGCCTCAAATATCTTCACATGCAACTATATGCAATTTCACGCTCAAAGTTGTCTATCACTTAACTCACTTGACTCAACACTCAAACACTCAATCATGTAATCACTCAATTAACTGACTCTTTATTTTTATCTAACTCCTCATGCAGGAGTAATTATCTTATTTTAACACTCCCCCTTAATTACGAGTGCTAAACTAAAACATGACTCATGACAACTCAAACATGCTTGCTGGTTTATCTCTCAGCTAGGCTTACAACACCTAAGTTTCTTATATGAAAATCAAACACATCTTGTGCTAATGACTTAGTAAATATATTAGCCAATTGATC
Organism: Pinus taeda; assembly: GCA_000404065.3. Classification (NCBI taxonomy): domain Eukaryota; kingdom Viridiplantae; phylum Streptophyta; class Pinopsida; order Pinales; family Pinaceae; genus Pinus; species Pinus taeda. The sequence goes on along the minus strand of APFE031303974.1, from coordinate 91,608 downwards.
ACTAGATTTACAAGACTTCAAGTGAACATTTCCATTGCTCACAAGTTCTCTAATAAAGTGATATCTAGTATCAATATGCTTGCTCTTCTGATGAAACACACTATTTTTGCATAGTGCAATCGCTGAGGTGTTGTCACAATATATTGTTGTTGATCCTTGTTGTTTTTGCTTGAGTCCATCAAGTACTCCTCTTAACCACAATGCCTGACATGTTGTTGATGTTGCTGCTACATATTCTGCTTCTGTTGATGAAGGTGTCACAATGGACTGCTTCTTAGATGCCCATGAAATCACACCTGAACCAAGGTGAAACACAAAACCAAAAGTGCTCTTCCTATCATCCAAACTACCTACAAAATCACAATTTGTGTATCCACTCAATTCTTTCTTTTCTGTGCTTGCATACATTATGCCACAATCTCTAGTTCCTGCTATGTATCTCATAATTCGTTTTCCTGCACTCCAATGTGTGTTTTTTGGAGTCTCCATAAATTTGGAAATCAAACTCACTCCTTGCATGATATCCGGTCTTGTAGCTGTGAGATACATGAGGCTACCAACCAATCTTTTGAATAAAGTTGGATTGACATCTGATCCTTCATCATCCTTGCCTAACTTTGTACCTGTTGCGACTGGTGTAGGATAGATTTGTAATTTTTCATCCTAAATCTTTTCAACAAATCTTTGGAATATTTATTTTGACAAATAAAAATTCATTTTTTAGATTGCTCAACTTCTATACCAAGAAAATATTTCATGAGACCAAGATCTGTCATCTCAAATTATTTCATCATGGCTGCTTTAAACTCATATATGTCAAAATCACCTGTAAAAATCATGTCATCAACATATAAGCAAATCAAAATCTGTCCATGCTACCTTTGTGTACAAGGTAGGCTCAATGTTGTTTATGCAAAATCCATTCTTGATCATGTAACTGTCAATTATGCTATACCAAGCTCTAGGCACTTGCTTTAGTCCATAGAGCGCTTTCTTCAACTTGTAAACTATGTCTTGGTTATTTTCAACTTCATATCCTGGATGTTGTTGCACATAAATTTCTTCTTCTAGAATTTCATTCAAGAAGGCTGTTTTCACATCCACCTGATATACTTTCCACTTGTTCTGAGTTGTTGTGGCTAGAACTGCTCTTACAGTATCCAATCTAGCTACCGGAGCAAATGTTTCTCCAAAGTCTATTCATGGTTGCTGCAAGAATCCCTTTGCGACAAGTCTTGCTTTAAATCTGTCAATTTCACATTTCTCATTCAACTTTGTCTTGTACACCCACTTCACACCAATGAGATTTTTTCCCTTTAGTAAATCAACCAAATCCCATGTGTCATTCTTTTCAATAGCTTCAATTTCTTCATCCATGGCTTGCACCCAATTTTCATCTTTGATTGCTTCTTCAAACGAAGAAGGTTGGAATGACAACAATGCAAAATTTGAACTAACTTCAAAATCATCATAAATATCTTTCAAACTTCTCATCTTTCTCTTACCATTGCTTGATTCATCACCAGATTGATTGTTGGGAGAGTCTTGATCTGTTGGTTTGCTTGAGGATCCATGCTACTCTGAAAATCTTGGAGTCCTTGTTGGTGTGTATCTGTTTTGTGTCTTCACCTGCGATTCTTGTTGCTCCTTTTCTACTACATCATCTTCTTCCATTAGTGGCACTTGTGCATCAACAATTTTGTCTACAGTTCCATTCCATAACTCTTGTTTCGTGAACACAACATCTCTGCTAGTTATGGTATTCTTTGTGACAAGGTTATATAATTTGTAAGCTTTTGATTACTCACTATAACCAATGAATATGCATTTTTCACTTTTATCATCCAATTTGCTTCTTTGCTCCTTAGGCACATGTGCATAAGCTACACATCCAAATACTTTGAGATGAGATACATTGCAATACATACCTGACCATGCTTGTTCCAGTACTCTATTCATCACACTCTTTGTAGGAGATCCATTGATCACATAAATAGCACATGCACCTGCTTCTACCCAATACTCATTAGACAAGTTTTTGCCTTTCAACATGCTTCTTACCATGTTCATAATTGTCTTGTTCTTTCTCTCTGCCACACCATTCTACTGCAATGTGTACATGGTTGCAAATTTTCTTCTGATCCCATGTTGTTTGCAGTAATCACGGAATGCCTTTGAGTCATATTCTCGACCACAATATGACCTCAATACCTTGATTTTTTGATCACTTTGGTTCTTTGCTAAGGCTTTGAATTCTTTGAACTTTGTAAAAGTTTCAAACTTCTGCTTCAAAAAGTAAACCCAAGTCTTTCTGTTGTAGTCATCAATGAAAATGAAGAAGTACCAACTTCCACTAATTGACTGTGTCCTCATAGGTCCACACAAGTCTGTATGCACTAGCTCAAGAAGTTGCTTTGCTCTGTATCCAACTCCCTTTGGAAAACTTTCACGGTGTTGTTTTCCCAAGATGCAACACTCATAAGTACTAGCAGTCTCTTTGATGGGAGGTAATCCTCTGACCATCTGTTTCTGCTGCAACAATCTTACCAGAAAAGTGCAAGTGTCCAAATCGAAAGTGCCATAACCAATAATCATTAGAACATGCAACTGTGAAAGAACTCACCTGACCACTGTAATTCAAAGTGAGAGGAAAGAGTCTATTCCTCATCGTCTACACCTTTGTTATCAGTTGCTTTCTTGTGGGCTTATCATATATATAACTTCTTGACCTTGAAATATAACTATGTATCCTTTTTGTGTCAATTGACCAAAACTTAACAAGTTATCTTTGAGACTAGGAACATAATATACCTCTAAGATTGTCTTCGGCTTCCTCTGCTTGGTCAGAATGTTGACCACTCCTTTTCCATCTACTTCCACAGTCTTGCCAGTCCCCAACTTTACCTCTGTTTTCACAGATTGATCGAAATTTGCAACCAAATTCTTTTTGTCTATCATGTGGTTATTGCAACCACTGTCTAACAGCCACACACTAGTAGAAGATTCATGCATGGTATTGCAAGCTAGGAACATGGAGTTAGTACTCTCTGTAGTGATATTAGCTCTCTGGTTCCCTTGATCAACTATTTTCTTCATGCAATCATGAGAAAAATGACCAAATGTATTGCAGTACTAACATCTCACCTTTGATTTGTCAACTCTTTGATTATTGCTGAAGCTTTTGTAGTTGCTTCCATTTGCATGTTCATGATCTTCTCGGTCATCTCTCTAACCACCATATCTTCCGCTTCGTCCTCCGCTTCTCGTTCTACTTCTGCCTCGACCTCTATCTCTTGAACTAAAAACTTAACTTTTGAAAGTGGTCTCTAAAGTGGAATCCTTATTTATGTCTATCCTTGCCGCATGCGATAGAAGTGATCCCATAAGCTCATCAACTATCAATGATGCCAAATCCTTGGCTTCTTCTATGGCTGCTACCACAACATCAAATTTGGTAGATAAAGATCAGAGGACCTTCTCGACCACTCTTTGATATTTTATATCTTCACCATAGATCTTTAATTGATTTACAACAATTATGACCCGATTCATGAAATAATTGATGTCGTCTGTCTCCTTCATCTGCAGACTTTCAAAATCTCTCATAGTATTATGCAACTTAACAATCTTGACTTTGGCCATACCTTTATAGTTTGTCGCCAAATTATCCCATGCTACTTTTGTTGAAGATGTGGTCATAATATTTTGGAACAATGCTAAGTCCACTCCTTGTTGAATAAGCTGCAATGCATGTGCATTCTTCTTCTTTTGCTTCTTCCATTATTCCCTCTCTGCATTAGTGAGAGATTGTTCTTCTTCTTCGTTCATAGGTTCTGAAAACCCGAACTTCACATAATCCCAAACATCATGTGCCTGCAACGTGGTCGCCATATTAATGGCCCACACATCATAATCTTTCCCTATAAACGATGGGCACTGGGGCTGCAAATTTGAAAAAGCCATCTTTCTCCAAAAAAAATTCTCTTCAATTTTTTTTTCTCTTCTTGTAAGCTTTGTTAAACTCCTTTTAAAAAAAAATTATCTTTTTCAATAAAAACCCTAATCTTTTTTTTATTTAAATAAAACTTAAAAAAAAACTTTTATTATTTAAAAGCTTATATATATATAATATATATATATATATATATATATATATATATAATATATATATATCATATATATACACACACACACTTTATATAAAAAATACAGTTTTTAAACCCTCTTTGAAAAGAACACTTTTAAAAAACAAATTTGAATGAGTGAGTATTAAAGTCCCACTTGCTTGTGATGAAGCCCTTCTTCATATGCATACCCATATGATAATTTGAAAAATATTTAAATCGTAAGTGACTATGACTTTCAACTTTCCAACCTAAAAATTGTCGCTGACTCTGAGTTAGGGCAAAGACCCACTGTATTGAATGATAGTTCAATGCAAATACAACTTTGAGTTACAACAACGACTGTGTGTTATATTTGTTCACGAGCTCTTCATAATCGCTCTGCTGCGGCTGAGCCTGTGTAACAAATATAGTGGCTCTGTAGACTGAAGCCAGCCACAACTCCATTAACCAAAAAATAAACTGTGATTTGGTAGATTGCAGTTACACTTAGTAGTTTCTTTGTCTTGTGAAACCTCGCTCTAATACCAGTTTGTTGGAAAGGCAGAGGAAACACACACAATTCACACATAAAATATGTGCTGCTACTCTTATATTGATCACACAAAACATGTTGATTACAATGAACCTGGTGAAGGGTATTTAAACTTTTTCCAACTAGCTAACTGCATAAAATATCTTGACATGCAAGTACATGCAATATCACACTCAAAGTAGTGTATCACTTAACTCACTTGACTCAACACTCAAACACTCAATCATATAATCACTTAGTTAACTGACTCACTATTTTTATCTAACTCCTCATGCATGAGTAATTATCTTATTTTAACAATTGTAAGGAAAAATTGTCATATTTTAGTAATTATATTACAGTTATATTTAACTAGCACAATCACATTAAAATTATTAATGTGGTTGATATAGCCGAAGGCTTCATTTGTATCTATTATTGATAAATATATATAACAATAGACATAATAATATAAAAAAGCCTATTGTAATATAAAATATTATTATATCACAATAAAAAATATTTATTTCTTTATAATAAAATATTATTTAATATTAACTGTTAGTTATTAATATTAATTTTAAAATTATGTAATATAATATGAACCCTTAGATTAATAAACCCTAGAGATTGATATTATAAAGCCAAGATATTACTACTAAAACCCCAAGGGAATAATATTAACCCAAGGAATAATAAACCAAATGGATTAATACTAAAAACCCCAGGGTTTATATTCCCTTGGGTTTTTAGTATTCATCCCTTAGGTTTCTAATATCAACCCCTTGGGTTTATTAATCTAAGGTTTCATATTCCTACAATATAATATTATTCATCAGCCTATAATATTAATCCCCTAGGTTCAATACAAATCATGGTCAACCAAGGGTTAACATACCTCATATTCATAATATTAGTCCCTTGGGTTTATAATATCAATCCCTTGGGTTTATTAATGTAAAGATTTGTGTTCATAGGGTTTAATACTAAAACCCCAAGGGATTATAAACTCAAGTAAATAATATTAACCCAATGGATTAATAGTAAAAACCCAAGGAATTATAAATCCAAGGGAATAATATTAAACCCTATGGATTAATATTATAAACCAAAGGGAATAATATTCAACCCTATGAATTAATCTTATAAACCCAGGGTATATAAACCCAAAGATAAATATTATGAACCCTAAGATAAACATGGTTGACCAGGTTGGCAATAATTGATTTTCATTATATCAAAATGAAAACAACCATTGTCAACCATGGTCAATTATGTTTATTTTAGGGTTTGTAATATTAATCTTAGGGTTTGTAACAAACATCGTTGACCATGATTGATTTCCATATTGAGACAATCCTTGTCACAATGTGGTGTTGGACCATGGTTGAGCATGTTTGACCATGATTTATTTTCAACTCGAGAGAATATTTGTCACAATGTGACATTGGACCATGATTAACCATGGTTGATTATGATATTGAGACAATATTTGTCACAATGTGATGTTGGACCATGGTTAACCAATGTTGTATTTATAAAACATGGTTGACTATCATTGATATTATAAACCCAAAGGAATAATAAAACCTAGGGATTAATACTAAAAACCTAAGGGATTATAAATGTAAGGGAATAATATTAAACCCAAGGAATATGAACCCTTAGATTAATAAACCCAATGAATAAAAATTATAAACCCAAAGTATATAAAACCTAAGATAAATATTATAAACCCTAAAATAAACATGGTTGACCATGGTTTATTTCCATATTGAGACAATTCTTGTCACAATAAGATGTTGGACTAGGGTTGACCATGCTTGACCATGATTGATTTTCATATCGAGACAATCTTTGTTACAATGGTACATTGGACCATGGTTGATTCTCATGTTGAGACAATCATTGTTACAATGCAACTTTCGACCATAGTTGGCTCTAATTGACCATGGTTGATATTATAAAACCAAGGGATTGATATTATAAACCTAGGGGATTGATATTATAAACCTAAGGGAATAATAAACCCAAGGGTTTAATATTAAAACCCCAAGGGATTATGAACCCAAGGGAATAATATTAAACCCTAAGGGAATAATTTTAAAGACTAAAATAAACATGGTTAACCATGGTGGATTTTCATATTGAGACAATCCTTGATAGAATGTGAAGTTAGGCCATGGTTGACCATGCTTAATGATAATTGATTTTCATATCAACATATTCTTTGTAACAACGCAACGTATGACCATGGTTGACGATGATTGACCATGATTGGCCATGGTTTACCATGAGTATCATATTGAGAAAATCTTTGTCATAATGCAACGTTGGACCATGGCTGAGATAATGAGTTATTTTCATATTGAGACAATATTTGTCACAATGTGACCTTGGAACATTGTTAACCATGATTAACCATGGTTCACAATGATTTATTTTATAAAACATGGTTGACCATGTGACGTTTACCATCGTTGACCGTGATTCACCATGGATGACCGTGTTTGATTTAAGGTCATGATTGACCATGTGATGAGTTTCATCAATGGGTAAATTATATGGAACTTAATGCCCCTCTCCAACTTATTAAAATAAAATTTTCTCACATTTCTTTACATGTTTTGTTATATTTTTCTTAATTAGGAGGGTAAAGATGAGATGTCATGTCTTGTGGTCTAATGTGCATTGATTGCAGGTTTTGGAGCAAATTTTGGTTAATTAAAGTGTAGGAACTCGAATTAGACAAGAAAGAGGGATTTTAGGAGATTGGATCTCCATCCTTAACTCCTCACTCACTTGAAAATTCCTCCACTAGATCTCATCAACTTAGAGTTACAAGCAACTGAGCCATTAAAATCATTGGCAGCCAAGCCAATGATAGTTAAAGACTAGTTGATCTCGAGTTTGGGAGCCAAGCCTCCCTAAATTTAAGTAAGTTGTTGGTAGATTCAATTGTATAAATAAGAAGGCATAGAGCCTCATTAGGATTCGACTTTTTTTTATTGTAGCCAAGAGGCATTTTCGAAATGAGATGTTGTGATTGATGACTCTTATGTATTCTTGATATTTTAATCAAAATGAGAAGCATTCCCTTGATCCAGCACTGAGTTGACTCAGAGGGATGAAGCTCTTGGGTTAGGGCCCAACCATAGCAGTATAGGTTCCTCTTCTTGTACATGTACGCTTAGATTACATTCATAGTTAGCTGCTGAAATGATTTTGGTTTTGTTAATTTGCAAGTACTTTGATGTTTAATTAGTTTGCTTCCATTTATGGATAGTTATATCAGTGGTATCATAGTGACATAAGACTCTCTATAAAATCTTGTGATAGTGCCTTTCACCTCATCTCCCTTATGGGATCATGACTTGAGGGTTCCATTTGCACAGCCCAAAAACAAATTTCTTGCTTTACTACTTGATCTAGGGTTTCTTGATGAGTAGTTCATTGTCTTTGAGTTTATTAGGATGATTTACAATTGTCATGTTTGATATCTTAAGGTTTGCATTGGTTTCAAAGAACTTCCATTCACAAACTTAGCCACTAGATAGTAATACCTCTGTTTTCTTCCATTTAATAAATCTTTTCCATGCGTAGATGAATTTGTGCATAAATGAAGATAAGAATGTATGTTTTTGTAGGAGATTATAATTTGTAGGGAGAACTCATCTCAGTTGCATCATCCATGCCTTAGCCACCCATGTTGCCAAAGTCCACTAAACCCTAAATATGAATTCTTGTTTTGTAAGAAAAATTTCCATTTCCATTGAGCAAATCCAACCATCTTGAAGCATCTGAATGAGCCTTGTATAGTGTTCACCCCCTTCGTGCCTTATTTCTCCATCAGATACCTTTCCCACACTTCATTCTACCTTCCCTACCATCTCTTAAGCTTTCAGCTTGTTTCCTGTAGTAGACCTAGGACATCTTGTAGTACTACTACAAGAAACCCTGTAGCAACTTATTTTAAGCCTGAATTTAGCAAAATTGTCATCTGAACTTGGATTAAGCCTCTCCTTGGCTTCCATACCCTTGAGACTAGTCCATAACTCTTTCTCCATACCTGTCGCTCCCGCTAAAGAATAAGTGAAGATGCATTCATAAAATTAAAACATCAAAAAAGGGATTTTTTTCTACAATTTCTAAATTAGCACTTGCATGCAGCAGTTATAATACTTCCTAGATCAAATTCCATACTCAGTTAGGTTAGACCATCACATGTTATAAACAAGGTTAAGCTAGTTTTTTTTGTAAGTAAAATGTGTAAATGAGTAGCTAGATGATTTCATGTCACTTTATAAGCATTTTACAATTAAGTTTTTCATTCCTTGAAGTAGGCAACATTCCTTTTCTAAACCTAAGGGATTATAAACATAAGGGAATAATATTAAACCCTACGAATATGAACTGTTAGATTACTAAACCTAAGATATTAATATTATAAACCTAAGGGATAAAAATTATAAGCCCAAAGTATATAAACCCTAAGAGAAATATTATAAACCCTAAAATAAGCATGGTTGACCATGGTTGATTTCCATATTGAGAAAATTCTTGTCACGATGCGATGTTGGACCATGGTTGACCATGCTTGACCATGACTGATTTTCATATCAAGACAATCTTTATCACAATGTGACATTGGACCATGGTTGACCAACACTGATTTTCATATCGAGACAATCTTTGTCACAATCTGACATTCGACCATGGTTGATTTTCATATTGAGATAGTCATTGTCACAATGCGACATTCGGCCATAGTTGACCATAGTTGGCTCTGATTGACCATGGTTGACCATGATTGATATTATAAACCCAAGTGAATAATAAACGTAAGGGATTAATACTAAAACCCCAAAGGATTATGAACCGAAGGGAATAATATTAAACCGTAAGGGAATAATTATAAACACTAAAATAAACATGGTTGACCATGGTTGATTTTCATATTGAGACAATCCTTGCCACATGTGACGTTGGACCATGGTTGACCATGCTTAACCATGGTTGATTTGAATCATATCAAGATAGTATTTGTGACAATAGAACGTTCAACCATGGTTGACCATGATTGACCATGGATGACCATGTTTGATTATATATAACATGGTTGACAAAGGTTAACCATGATTGACCATGATTGACCATGGTTGGCCATGAGTATTATATTGAGACAATCTTTGTCATAATGCGACATTGGACTATGGTTGATACAATGAGATATTTTCACAATGAGACAATCTTTGTCACATTTGACGTTGGACCATTATTGACCATGGTTGACCATGATTGCTTTTATAAAACATGGTTGACCATGCAATAATACTATGTTTGACCATCGTTGACCATGATTCACCATGGATGACCATTTTTTTTATAAAATATGGTTGAACATGGTTGACCAAAGTCATGATTAACCATGGATGACCATGATTATCATATTGAAACAATCTTTGTCATAATGCAATGTTGGACCATGGTTGAGACAATGATTGATTCTCATATTAAGACAATCTTTGTCACAATTCCCCATTGGACAATGGTTGACCATCATTAACCATGGTTGTTCACAATTGATTTTATAAAATATGGCTGACCATGATTAACCATGGTTGATTTTCATATCCAGACAATATTTATCACAATGCGATGATTGACCATGAGTGTCCATGGTTGACAATGTTTGACTAAGGATGACTATGAGTGAACAATGTTAACTATCATTGAGTATGGTAAACATATATTTGATTAACCATGGTTGACTATTTATACATTGACTACAAAGGCTGACGATGGTTAAATATCTTTCTCTATGTCATCATGATGACTCTAGATATGTGTTTATTTCTTAATTGTAAGCATGTTAAACATAATGCCTATCAATTATCATGGTTCAACATGCTCTTCATGTTCACTATCTTTGACCAAATTGATCATGAAAATTGATGGTGATTATAATGTGTCAGTGTTTAAATTAACATATTATTAATGTGATAATTTATAAATCAATGTCAAAAGAGTGGAGGGTAAGCTCTGCAGCTTCTGATCTCTCTGAACAATGACAGAACTGTAGAACTCAACATCTTTGGAAAACACTACTCAGTAATAAGATCCACTGCTATGGGTCCCCTTCCGGGGGGGCGGGGCCACGGCGCCTACCCCTAGTAGTAGCAATGAGGCACGGATTCACAATGGGACTGAAAATAATTTTGACATGGTACAGCCCATCAACATTGCAAAGCAGAATGACCCAACAGAGTAAGGGGAACAAAAATCACCACAGGACATGGAGGCACCACCTCAAACTTAGCAGCAAGACAATCCGACATTGAACAGAGAGGTCCCCAAAGCTACTTTGGCCACCTGCAAACCTATTGCAGCAGAGTGACCCAAGATAGAACTACCTAGTCAATGGATCAATGCCAAAATCCAATTTATGAAGGACCACGCTCTCATAGGGAAATTTATCGGCTTCTGGCCGATAGAGAAAGCCCTCCAGGGATGGGTTGCCGTCAAATGGAAACCTCAAGGACATGTCACCTTGCAGCTTAGACCTAAAGGCTTCTTTATGGGTATCTTCAACTGCATAGAAGACTATAAAAAAGTCCTAGCCAATGACCCCTATTTCTTCAACTCTGCATGCTTGTATCATAGAGACTGGACAGAAAGATTCAATCCGGACAAAGAGGATTTTATTTGGGCACCTGTTTAGATCCACCTGTATTCCCTTCCATTAGAGTACTGGGATGAAGAATCATTAAAAGACATTGGAAATGGTCTGGGCGACTTCATAAAGATAGCCAAAGAAACGAAACTAAGAAGGTATACTTCCTATGCTCGCATCTGTGTCTACATGCATCTAGACAAGGCACTCCCAGACTTGGTAAATCTATATCATAATGATTTTGAATGGATTCAACCTTTAGACTATGAACATGTTCCTTTTAGATGTAGAAAATGCCATGCACATGGTCATATTTTCCGTGACTTCCCCCTAAATGTAAACCCCAAAACCAACACCACCTTAGAAAAAACTGATGAGGAAGGATTTACTAAAGTCAACATCTGGAAAAATCACCACAAAAAGTTTTCTTAAGGATCCAAAAATCCCATGGCCAATTCAACCTTACCCTCCACTAGCAACAGCTTTGACATATTAACTCAATCAACTTTGAATGACTCTAAACCCTCCACCCACATCGAAGCTATACTCAAGCCATCTTTGGTAATCCAACCCTTAGTCACAAGGAAAGACCCGAAGCTCTCAGACCCTGACTAGTCCAACATCCAAGCCCACTAAGGAATCCAAATCGAGGTACAATGAAATGGAAATGGATATCTTTCTCCAAGTACCAATTCATTCAAATGACGTAATGACAGAAAGCAGTGAGCCCAAACATATGGAAGAGGAACCTGAAAGTATTGAAATTGGGGATATGGATATATTCAGCCTTGAGAAAGCCTGTAGAAGGAAAGAGTTTGATAAAATCCCAGATAGACAACTAGAAATTTTGGAGGTAATCCTTTCTAGAGCACATAAGCAGTGAACTTTAGGGATTCAACCGGGTAGTTAATGGGATGGGAAATATATCCCCAAAGATACCAAGAAACGAGGAAGAAAGATAGATCTGCAAAGAACCATCATCATTGGTGAAATGTTGGTGAAGTCAGGAAAATATTCCAAGTTAACAAAGTACTACAGGCCGCTACCCAATCTTGAACCATGAAGCTCACATCATGGAACTTAAGAGGGTTAAACAACCCTGTGAAGTACAGAATGAGCAAAAACATGATACAACAGGAGAAACCTCAAATTTTCTTCATGCGAGAGACAAAATGTAACAGTAATACCCTAGGCACCATTCTCTCAAAAGCCTAGCTAAGAAGCTAGTCAGTAGTAGTGGATGCTTTGAGAGATTCAAGGGGCAATCGCATGGGATACACAAGCGATTTCGCTCACTGATTTTCATGCGAATCATAATCTCATTCAAGCAATTTTTCATACTATTGGGACCAATATTCATGGACATCTCACTAATTTATATTTCCCTCGAGAGGCTGCGAACAAATTGGCTTTGTTAAACATAATTGCTAGGATCAACTCCACCAGAGCCCATCCTCTTTGGATTACAGGGGGTGACTTCAATATGATCACTAAACTTGAAGAAAAGAATGGAGGCCGGGTCCAACTAGACATGGAAAGCTGCCAGTTAAAGGACTTCATACAGAATAACTGGCTCATCGATCTGTCATTTAACAATGGAGTGTACACCTAGAACAATAAAAGATTAGGTCCGCAACAAATTGCCTTGTGGCTGTATCACTTCTTGTTATCTGATAATGCAATTCATGTGGGAGGAGATTTTACTGCTTCAATCCTGCCTCTTTCTGGGTCAAATCACTGGCCCATATCTCTGCAATGGCAAAGACCTAGAAACTCCACAAGGAGACCCTTCCGCTTTGAAGCATTTTAGTTTTCCCATCCGGATTTCAATAATATGGTCATCTCCATTTGGAAAAGTTTCATACCCCCAGAAGGTTAAAAAATGTATCAACTTCAACAACGGCTCAAACATCTCAAAGCACATATCAAGTAATGGAATCAAATGACCTTTGGAAATATCTTTCAAGCCCAAAGAGCTCTACCAAAAGAAATGATGCAAATTCAACAAAAAATAATTACTGAAGGAAGGACAAAAACTTTGGTCGAAAAAGAATAGAACCTTCAAAATCAACTGGATGAAAGAAGAAAGCAAGAAGAGATCCTCTGGAAGCAGAAATCCAAAGTAAAATGGCTAAAAGAGGCAAAGCGAAACACAAAATTCTTTCACTGCACAAACATACAGAGAAGAATGCACAACAACATCACACAAATTTAGAATCAGGAGGGAGAAAGGCTGGAACAACACAATGATATTGAAAGAGAGTTACTTCAGCATTTCAAAAATGTTCATCAGGAACCACAAATCAACAGAAAACCAACAATAGAACGGATTCTCCAGCATATCCCTAAAATCATCACGGAAGAACATAATCAACTACACCTTAGACCGGTTACTCTACAGGAAGTTGAAACAGCAATGAATCAACTCAAAGAGGGGAAAGCTCCTAGACTAGATGGATTTACCTCCAACTTTTTTCATAAATTCTGGGATCTCATCAAAGTGGATGTTTGGAAGGTTGTAGAAGAATCCAGAACTTTACATTGGTTGTTTCTATGTCTAAATGCCACCTTTATTGCACTCATACCCAAAGAAGAGCATTCTATAACTCCAGACAAATTTAGGCCAATAGCACTCTACAATGTAATCTACAATGTCATATCCAAGGTCATAGCCTCCCGTCTGAAGCCACTGCTTCCCTTGCTAATATCGCCAGAACAATCAGTATACATATAAGGATGGAAAATCATTGACGGCATCATCCTCACACATGAGATCATTCATTCTTTAAAGCAGAAAAAAAAAGAAGGTATGCTTCTCAAAATTGATCTCTGAAAAGCTTTTGACAAATTAAGCTGGATATGCATGCAAAGAATGCTTACTGCCTTTGGTTTCTCTCCTACCTAGGTCAGATGGGTAATGAATCTGGTCTCCTCTACTTTAGTAAATGACATTCCCTCTCTTCCTTTCCACCCCTCAAGAGGCATTCGCCAAGGAGACTCTCTCTCTCCCTTTCTTTTTGTGTTAATGGTTGAAGGGCTAGGATGTCTAATAAAGAACACTCTTCATACATCAGATCAAAGGTATCTCTCTCCATGAATCCCCAGCCATCACACATACACAGTTTGTTGATGACAATAAGTTATTTGGGCATCATTCAGTTCAAGAAGATTTTAAGTTTAAATCCCTGCTCGATGGATATTTGGAAGCATCTGGAGCTAGCATCAACATTGAAAAGTCCCAAATTTTCTTTTTTCACACTCCCCCCTCCACCCAATCCTCCATCTCTTGCATCCTAGGATTCTCTATAGCCTCCCTTCCCTCAAAGTATTTAGGCGCCCCTTTGATTGATTGAGATATTAAACATGCCTCATGGAATTTGCTCTTCAAAAAGCTTGAAGCCCTCCTTTCTTCCTGTACCTATAGAGCCCTTAATATGGCTAGTCGTATGGTGCTGATTAAGACTGTTTTACAATTGATGCCTTTATATCTTCTCTCTATTTTAGCAGCACCAAAATGGGTGCTTAAAAGGATAAAAAATTTGCAACGTAACTTTCTATGGGGATCCTCAAGCCAAAATAGAAAATGGGCATTGGTTAAATGGACGACAGTTTGCCTTCCTAAAAAATTTGGAGGGGCGGGTCTCTGCGATCCTCAACATAGCAATGTTGTTATGGGAGCAAGGATCTGGTGGAAATGGCTATCAGCTCCACACACACCATGGGAAACACTATGGACTGCCAAATATGCAAATAACAGACTGCCAGACGAATTAATCAGACTTCTTCCCACTGAAAAGGGATCCCTAATCTGGAATGCAACAAGACAACATAGCAACATGATACAAAAGCACAGTTTCTGGGAAATCAGAGATGGTAGTAATGGTCGGCTCTGGGTTGACTATTGGCATCAAAGACCATGGATCAACAATTTTTTTAAACCTCCATATACAGAGGTTTGGGCACTGCAACAGGAGGAAAAATTCAATCAACACTAGACTCCAGCCCTCAATCAGGGATATAGGTAATGGCTAAAAGCGGCACAAATAATCCCACAAGGAACAGAGCAAATCCATAATGAGCTTGACATAGAACTCACGAATAGAAAAATCCAATTCTCACACAAGAAGGATATTCTGAGATGGGGATATACACCACGTGGGACTTTTACTACAAAGGAAGCGTACAATCTCTTGATTGGCTATTAGGATGGAAAAGATCAAATGTGGGACAAAATCTGGTCTCTTGTTATTTGGCCCAAGATCTCAATGTTTCTCTGGATGTTATGTCAAAGAAGGATACTCACCTAGGACAATCTAAGAAAGAAAAGCTTCCATGGGCCCTCTAGATGCCCCAATTACAACCAACAGGAAGAGAAAATCCAACATCTCATGGATACATGCCACCTTGCCAATAAACTATGGGAAAAAATTGAATTCAGATGTCAAAAAAGAGGTAGAGTAAAAGAGGATATTACAAACACCATTTGAAATTGGATAATTGATCCTTACAAGAGCATGTTGCTAAACTCTCTATGGAAAATTATTCCAGGCCTACTCATTTGGACCCTATGGAAAGAAAGAAACAGGCTCATTTTTAAAAAGCAATGCACTCCTCTAGATACCATATGGAATAATTTTTGCAACAACCTTCAGGAAACCTTCGCTCTTCAAAATTGGCATGAAGAGGAATTACCTACCCTTCCTCAGGAGAAGAACATATGGAAGAATTGGCATCTTTATATTTCCCAAACTCATGAGAACTCTAGCAACCTTTATCAAAATTCCAAAGCTCCAAGTAAATGGCACACTCCTTCCCACGACATGCTCCAATTAAATTTTGATGGAGCCTCCAAAGGAAACCCAGGAAAGGCAGGCTATGGAGGAATTTTCAGGGATCATGAAGGCAAACCTCTCTTGATTTTCTATGGATCAATAGGATGGGACACAAACAACTCAGCAGAATTAGAAGGACTATGGCAAGGACTGTGCTTGGCTCAGCAGCATGGTTTTTTTCCTATGAAAATTGAAGGAGACTCACACATCCTTATCACCATAGCTAATCAAATTCTCCAAGGAACACCTGCCCACAACGTAGCCAGCAGCTGGAGATTAGTGGCTCATTTAGAACTCATAGAAAAATGGTTCTTAACCAATAGAGCAATCACATTCCAACATATCAAAAGGGAAGAAAATAAAGTGGTGGATCTCTTGGAAAATCTAGGGGTGGATAGTGAACGAGTTCTAAATGTTGGCTCACTTGACATTTTAAATGACATCTCTCATTTAAAGGAATGCATCAATATGGTGCAGAAAGACGCAGAACTCCTGGATGTGGGTGATTAACCACGTTTGTACAACACAACAGATCTAGGCTAGCAAGTGGCGGGGCCACATGGCCACTCATGCTTCCACCCAGAAGCCCACCGCCATAATTAAGGGCATTTTAATGTGGTGTGAATGTCGAAAAACTTTAATTCTTTGTGAAGGTCGAGGAAACCTCACTTTGATCCATAAGATGGTGATATCAGATCGCCTTCCCCCTATTATGCCTCCTTTGGACTGTAACTGCCTCCCCGATGCTGTAGAGCCGAGCACGGCTATAGGGAGAAGGTGCCAGATCCTCTGTTGTATTGAAATGGTTGAAGGTGCCCACTTCTCGCATAATCTGTTTTGCTGCTTCAGAATTGTTGCTTCGGTCCTGAATTCTGTTTCTGATCAATGAATTCCCCATTCTCCTACTTCCACTGGCCATTCTATCCCTCATCCAGCTCCTCCTAGCACCTGCCGAACCAATTCCAACCAAGCAAGTATGCCTTGTTTGCAGCACAGGATGTGATGTAGACGGGGCAGTAGCAGAGGAAGAGTAACTCGCCCTCCGTCGCTGTCTCACTATGCCTCTACTCCTTCGGATTCCTCCTCCCCGTCGACTGTTTCTCACTTCATGGGTCGATATCCCACCAGCCGTAGTGATAGGGGGCATACTTAGACGACCAGCTCTAGGTGTGTTGTAGACATCCATCAACCTCCTGAAGCCTCTGTTCTGATGATGCAACCCTGCCATTCTACCCAGTTCCAGTTTCATTGCCCGCTGGAGCACCCATGCATCATTGCTACCATTTCTGTTGCCTTCAGAGAGGAGCCACAGAGCTCTGTCGTTCCGGCTCACATCATTCAGGAAAGGACTGACACCAGTAGAAGGAAAACTCCTGGTAGTAGCTTGGGGACTCGTAGAACACATGGTGAAGCTCTGAACTAGACGGACGCAGCTCAGGTTCACAACACTCTAGGCGGAAATACGAATATGGAAGCCACGATGAGTGAGCAACAACACGACGAAGATGATATGGAGGCTTATAGGTGTCTAATTGTGGAGGAACCTCTGCGACCTAATGACACCTAGCAGGCCAAGGTTTATTTCAGGTTTCTTTAAGTACCCAGTCACCAACTTAGGGGTCTTTTTAATGTTTGTTATTGTAATTGATGTCAATTTTTTTGTTTTTTGTTTTTTTTAAAACTATACCACAATGTTATTATAGGCTGGTTCCCCTATGTGGGCAACATACTCCTTGAATCTTGGGTTGGTTTCCCCTTTGAGGGCAGTCATTTTTCAGTTACTATTTGTTAAAACATGGTAAAATCTGAGACAAGATCTGCAGAGGTTGGTGCCAGCATGTACTATTTTTTGTTCCATTAATAGATTTAGTCATATTTAGAAAAAAATATAAATCAATGTAATAATTTATAGTTATTATATATACTATCAATAATAATATAATTACTATTAGTATTAGTATTATATTAATGTATTAATAACCTTTCTTATTATTAATTATTTAAATATTTTATTTTAAACCTAGTATTTAAAACTTAATAAGTAAAACTCTAAAATCCCCGTGTATGATATAATATAATTTATATAATTTTTATATTTTTTCAAAGTTAATGAAAATATTTTTTGTGGTGTGGTTATTTTTAATTTTTAAATTATTAAGTGGTGTATTATTTTATTTTTATTTATTAATTTAGTTGTTTTTAATTTATTAATAAATTTGAGTAGTTTATAATATAGGTCATTATTTAATATTTATTAATTTAATGATTATTTTAATTATTAAATTGTTATAGTTACCTACTTTATTAATTAATTTAGAGATAATCATTACTTTAATAATTAATTTACGTGATATATAATTTAATTTATTTTAATAATATAAAAAAAAACAAACACATTTCACATTTTACAGGTAAGAAAAAATGAAAAATTTGAATTATTTTTTATAAAAATCATACAAAATTGATCATGTATTCAATGATTTTCTTTTAGATATAATTTAAATGAAAATATTAAAAAATAATAATTAGTTTAATTTAATAATTTAAACTATATGGTTAATTAAATTTCGAATAACTTTTCAACATTTATCTAAAAATCATATAACATATTATAAACAACTTTAAATAAAACTATAACGAATATCTCTTTCATTTAAGTAAATAAATTCTCATATTTCTATATTCTAAATTAAAAAAATAATATTGCTATCATATAAATTAAAATCGATTTACTTGACTACTGGTTTTTGTACATTCAAAGCACGTGTACCCATTTGAATAAGTCACTACCTAAACATATAAAACAATGTGATTAATAACCACTCTGTTATATGGAATATAAAATGTATCAATTATCTAGTTGTGTGCAGTATAAGTTGTATTGTATTTAATTTATAAATTCACAATTTGATTGATTGTCTACGTATCGATGACTACCCAACGCACATGCACGTCTGGAATGTCGGTGCATTACTTTTGTTTCAGGATGGATGCATCATCTTCGCATGTTATTAGAGGCAAACAGCCTCGCGTGCTAGCCTCAAGGATCAAACTCAGACTCCATCGCCTACCTTAATATACTCTCTTTAACAAACAGGGGAATGAAAGACAAATATATGAAAATGCCCCATATATCAGGATAAGGTTTTTGCCTTCTTTTTAATTACCACACAACCTCCATTTCACCTATAAGGACACCTCCATTTCACTTATAACCTCTCACCAAACTCAAGGCCAGCAAGTTGAAAAGTTCAACAAACGGACCTGCGAATAATTATAACGATTTTTAATACTTAAACAACAGAGAAATAGGAATAAAGAGTCGCCTGCAAGTAAAGGATTTAGATAATCTAACCAGCTATCCAAGGTTTCTAGGGAACCATACATATAATCATCCAGCGTTCTAGCACTCCAATATGATCTGGTGATCCACTAGCTCAAGCGCCTACCTCGCCTTCCTCAGAGCAGCTCGAGGAACATTTCCTTATGGAACCACTCATAATATTTGTAACTATGATATTGCGATCTGCATTTGCTGGCTTCCCCTCAAAACCAATACTGCTAGGGTTTTCTACCTTCTTGAGGTCCCATTAAGTGAATCACCAATAAGCCAATCTGATTTTTCACCTGAGTTGTTTTTAGTGTGACTTTTGGAAGCTTTTCTAGTTGGTTTTTCCCTCTGAAATCCGGCGGAAATTTATTGAAATCACAAGTTTGATGGGTAACCCACAATCCAAGTGCCCTAGGGGTTTTTCAGGGTGTTGAATCCATATATACGATTAAAAAACTAGTTTAAATAACACAAATCAATATTTCAACTCAATTTTTTCCATCGGATTCCAGCACCGGAAAGTCCAAAAAGTCACATTAAAGACAACTCCTTTTTCACCCATACGATTTTATGACCAATTACCAATGGACAACAAAACAAACTGGTGGATGAAAGGGGTTGCTCTTCCACCTTAAGTGCCATGATCGCCATTAGCTAACAGCGAAGTAGTGGCTCTTCCACTTCCACACATGGCTTCATCACCATTTAGTAAATTAAAAAATATATCTACAGATTGTAATTCGTATTGTAGCTTTTTCTATCTCCTCTCACACAAGCGCATCAGAAAATATATAAACCTCTTAGAGACAGTGTGTGGGTTGATAGGAGACCAGTGCCTAGGGCATCTGAGAGGAGTGCTTTTGAAAATTATCTAAAATGCTTTTTTGCTGCACTCCATATGTCACATAATTTAGATAATTTAGAGCTTGGCTCAATAGCCCTTCACCAAGGTAAACTCAAGCAAACAAGCTGGTAGATAATGGATAATCTCAGTGAGAAATGTGTTGGTTTTGGTGGCCGACAAACAAAAATACACAACTTAACATTGTCATTGTAGTATAGATGAACAAGAGGAAGGAAATGAGGGAAATCGATATAGAGGGTTAGACATAACATAAAATCCTAAGCAACAATCTCCAATAGAAATATGGAAGAGTGAGAAGGTGAAAATGTAGAAAAAGTGGAGCGTGAATTAAAGTCTCAAGCTCTATGCCTCATGAATACATTTGTCACCAATTAGCATAAATAAATCTGTGTTTACATCCAAGTACTGGGGCTATCAAATAACACAAGTAAATCTGTTTTTACATCACAGGTACTTTTACTACTTAGCAACAAACATACAACCATGAATGAGAGTGAAACAATAATTTCATTACATGATTTCAATGGATGAAAGACATACATGAAGTGATATACAAAAGGGAAAACATACCGTGTAGTATAGATGAACAAAAGCAAGGAAATGAGGGAAATCAATGCATAGGGTCGGACATAACAGATAATCCTAAGCAACAATCTCCAATAGAAATATGGAAGAGTGAGGAGGTGAAAATGTAGAAAAAGTGGAGCGTTAATTAAGGTCTCAAGCTCTATGCCTTATGAATACATTTGTCACCAATTAGCATAAATAAATCTGTGTTTACATCCAAGTATTGGGGCTATCAAATAGCACAAGTAAATTTGTGTTTACACAGGTGCTTTTACTACTTAGCAACAAACATACAACCATGAATGAGAGTGAAAGAAACAACTTCATTACATGATTTTAGAGGAGGAAAGACATACATGAAATGATATACAAAAAGGAAAACATACTGTGCATTGCTCCGATTGGAATCAACAAAAACTGCTTCATTAATTCTTGAAGATGGAGTCCAAATCACGATTCCATTACATTTAACAATTGTACATGCCCGAGCACCACATGAACAAGCAAATTGAACCAAAGTGGAACAAATGTATATGCAAACACAAGGCCTCTAGAATGCAGAATTTGGGAACCCCACTTAATTGTTTCTTCCCTCTATTTATAAAAGAGGGGGAGATTTGAACAACAATTGCAAAATATCTCAGTTGAGCTCCAACGATCGAATTGACTAACTGCATCGGAGTGCGAAGGTCTACTGCCCAAATCATTACAAAGGATTTGATTCCTTTCTTTAAAATGCAGAAATTACATAATAAAAGAAATAAGGAAAACTGAATGATAGTCAAGGAAAATATCTCCTTGCAATTCTAGTGATCGCCTCTGATCAAGACACATTTTTTCCATGATGTGCCTCTCTAGTTGCTCAATCAATTCACCTGCTGCTTTCACCTTAATTGCTTGAATTCCCCACCTTCTCGAGATGGGAGCAATCAACTGTCAGTTTCTTGTCACAGTGCAAATCAAAAATCAACTTGGCAGTCCTTCATTGTCTGAATTCGTGGAGCTCCATGCTAAGAAATTAACTCTCAGGTGATCCACACACTACTTCATGAGTCCCATACCTCCTTTTAAATTGTTGAAGACGTGTGCGAAGCAGTTGAATTCATTTTTGTTGCCAATGTTGTCCTTGGTTTCTTGTTACGGAATCTTCCACATGATTAGCCCTTTTCAATTAACAACTCCTTTGTGCCTTCATTCAATATCACAACTCTCAACCCATACCTTCTTTAAAGTGATGTACTTCCTGATCGATCGATTCCATATCACAGTCTTCATAGTGGTGCAGTATTTTAATATGCTGATTGTTGACCTTCAATATGACAAGCCCCTTCTACTTATCCCTTCTTTCATTTCTCACGATAAGACTAGGGGCTGTGACTTGCCGCTTAGCCTTGAGGTGCTAGTGTGTTTAGACTCTTGCTAGGGGCCATTCTTCCTTTGTTAAGTGCTTAGTGCCTGAGTTTCTTTAAGTTCTTATAGACCATGCACTAGCCAAATATAAGAGCCCCTCTCATTGGAATTTTCTTAATTGACGAATTAACATGGGAGTTGTGATATTTCACACTTTCTATATGCCTATAACTCTCCTTTCTCAGCCCCAACCTTTATGCCTTTGGTTATTTGAGTCCTTGCGACCATGGTGCTAGCCCAATATCAGAGCCCCCTTATGAGAACCTTTTCCAGTATCAACTGTTGTAAAGTGTCGACATCCTCAACCTCCAATATGCGACCTTTGATATGATGCCATCATTCCATGTGGCACCTCCTGAGTGGTGACACTTGTCACCCATATTTGTCCCCTTAGGCCCCCTCAAAACGCCAAAATTGATAGCCACGTGTCCTTCTGACCACAATGTCATGATGATGTTAGATTCGACTGTAGCTTATCAGAACCAATCATATGTTGCCACGTGTCCTGTTAGAGGAGAGAGAAAAGGGCTCATCCACCTTTGGTTTTGCGATGAAATCCTTTGTTAATCCTTATCAACACTCCCCAGTGGTTTTTAATGCTATCAAAACTTTTAACAATTTCACGTATTTTTAAAGGTTTTCACTTTCAGAAGTTCTGATCCTTCGATTTCTGATGCTCTGATCTCCTTCTATGTTCTGATGTCTCCGGACCTCCGATATACGATCACCGGTATCTTGATGCTCTGAGCCTATGATATGTGATCGTCGATATATCTGATGCCTGATGCTCTGATGTGTGATGCAATTGGTATGCCTGGCCCCTGATATGCAATCTCTGATATTCTGGACCTTCCTCAAGCTTCAACCCTTGAACTTTAGTAGACCATATATTTTGATCTAGGAGTCCATTTTTGGACTTCCACATATTGTTGGAAATCTTGTTCAAATCACTTTCCAATGGAGAGGGTCTAATTTAGGCTTTGAGTCCTTCTGCTGCTTGGAAAATGATTGCAAACTTCTTGGCTCATTGACTCTTTGGACAACTTGAAATACATTTTACAGTAAGTGATAACATTGGCTCCAATTGGGGACAATGCTTTGCTGGCAAGCTAATGAGTACATATAGACTAGTAGCCTTCACCATTGGGCATGGAGTCAAAATTATATAGAACCTATAAAACCAGAAAATCTCCATGGAAATTTATTTATTGAGAATCATTTCCTCATAAAACTGAAATGCAAAATTACAAACTCTAAAAACTAGAAATTAAACACTCACATAGTAAGCTTATTTATATACATCTCATGTTTAGGCATAGGGCTCAATACACCCAAGTGAGTTCAACCTTCCAATGATACTAGCCCAACATCTAAGTACTAGACCTTATGCCATTGTTCTCTTGGAAGTCAACAACTAAAACGGGCATGCCCCACTACCCCCAAATTGATATTTGATGCCTAGTTTCTCTTCCATGAACCTTCTAATTAGGATGTGTTCTTGAAAATCAGTGACTAAAATAGGCATGGACCATTTGAAATCTTGAGGTAAAACATTCAATACATATCCCATAATTGAGATCGGTTGCTGACCAAAGAAATATTTCGTATAGTTAGCTACTGGATCATGGAATTGATGAGAAAAAATTATGGTTGTCTCCCTTTCTTGAAAGTTTCCAAGGAGGAATCTTTATGTAATAGGAAACCACTGACATTGCTGGGATATTCAACTTTGGCCTTCTCTTGAAGGACTTGTTGTTGGTAATCTTCTCCCCACTTGTAGATCCCTTTGACAGTCTTCAACAATCTCATCCTCCTCTAAATCATAGATCGGAGAATCTTTATTGATTTTAATATCAGCTTCTTGAAATTGTTCTCCATTTTAAGGATGTGGACCATAAACTGGAGCCTCTTTTTGACCTCCTGGTGGGCTTCCTCTTTTTGTGCAAATTCCCAAGGCTAGGACTATTGTATTCTTGCATTGCTCAACATCGCATAGGAGGCATCTGAATCATAAGAAGGGGAATCATCAAATTCAGCAGAATAAGATCTCTAAGGGTCTATTTGTAGCTTGATAATGTCTCCTTATTCCCTTTCTTGATCACTGGGTGATGCTTCTTGATGTGAGTATATCTTCTCCCCACAAATATCTTTAATAGGATCATTAACCTTAGAAATATTTTCAACGTTAAAATGTGCACAACAATCTTCAAACAGAGCACCCAATGGATATAATATTTTGAAAAAAAAATTAATTGCTATGTGAAATATCTTTAAGGAAGATATGCTACCACGAGGCATTGTTTTGTACCAAAGTATAGTATCTTTTGTTAAAGAATGCATGAATAATTTCATTTTCACATCTTCAAAAACAATACCCAGTTGTTCCATGCATTCATGAAAATCCTTGAGGTGTTGGTCCAACCTTCTATTTGTGTTTCCATTGAATCTAGGAAAAAAGGTATACTATTCATTCCATGAAGGGACATGATGGGGATAACCAAAAATAGAACAAAAATCTAGTGGGGAAAATTTGTTGGCCAAGAATGTAGGAATGGCCATTTTGAAAAACCCTCAAGGTGAGTGATTTCAAGTTAAAATGTAGGGGAATTTTTCTGATGTTTAGCATCAGAGTGAGTATAATGCCTCTTGAAAGACAGGATGGCCAAATAAGTATATATATAGTGGAACCACTGAGATGTTTACAATAAGATTGAAACACTGGAGTCGCCAAGGTGAGAGATATTCAACCAACACTTCCCTTGCTCACCTGACAAGGGAATGTAAAATTTTTCATACCCAAGGAAAAATATTATGATTCGTTCCCCAATAATGGCACCAGAAAGATGTTGTAGCTTTTTCTATCTCTTGTCACACAAGTGCGTCAAAAGATATAGAAGCATCCTAGAGACAACCTCTGGGTTGATAGGAGACCAGTGCCTAAGGCATCCGAGAGGAGTGATTTTGAATATTATCTAAAAGGATTTTTGTTGCACTCCATATTTCACGTAATTTGGATAATTCATAGCTTGGTTCAATAGCCCTTCGCCAAGGTAAACTCATGAAAACAAGCTGATAGATAATGGCTAATATCAGAGAGAAATGCATTGGTTTTGATCGCTGACACACAAAAATACACAACTTAATATTGTCATTGTAGTATAGATGAATAGGAGGAAGGAAACGAGGGGGACCAATGCAGAGGGCTAGACATAACACATAGTCCGAAGCAACAATCTCCAACAGAAATATGGAAGAGTGAGAGGTGAAAATGCTGAAAAAGTGGAGCATGAATTAAGGTCTCAAGCTCTATGCCTCATGAATAAATTTGTCACCAATTAACACAAATAAATATTTATTTACATACAGGTATTGGGCCTATCAAATAACACAAGCAAATATGTTTTTACATAGGTACTTTTACTACTTAGCAAAAAAAATACAACCATGAATGAGAGTGAAACCAACAACTTCATTACATGATTTCAGAGGAGGAAATACATACATGAAGTGATATACAAAAGGGAAAACATATTGTGCATTGCTCTGATTAGAATCAACAAAACTACTTTATTAATCCTTGAATATGGAGGCCAAATCACCAGTCCATTACATTTAACAATTGTACATGCCTGAGCACCACATGAACAAGCAAATTGAACCAAAGTTGAACTACTTTTGCTACAAACAGAGGGCCTCTAGAATGCAGAATTTGGGAACCCCTCTTAAGTGTTTCTTCTGTCTATTTATAAGGAGAGGGGGAGATTTGAACAACAGGTACAAAATATCTCAGCTGAGCTCCAATTGTCCCATCGACTAGTTGTCTCGGCATGCAAAGGCATGTTGCCCAAATCATTACAATGGATTTGATTCCTTTCTTTAAAATTCAGAAATTACATAATCAAATAAATAAGGAAAACTTAATGATGGCCGAGGAAAATACCTCCCTGCCATTTCTGTGATTGCCTCTGATCAGGCCACGTATTTTCCATGATGTGCCTCTTTAGTTTCTCAGCCGGTTCACCTATCACTTTCACCTTAACTACTTGAATTCCCCACTCTCTAGTGTTGGGAGCAATCAATTGTCAGTTTCTTGTCATAATACAGAATCAGATATTGGCTTGACAATCCTTCATTGTCTGACTATGTGGAGCTCCATGATGAGAAATTAATTCTCAGGTGACTTGCACACCACTTCATGAGTCCCATACCTCCTTTTAAATCGCTGAAGACATGCGCGTGAAGTAGTTGAATTCATTTTTGCTGCCAATGTTGTCCTTGGTTTCTTGTTACAGATTCTTCCATAGGATTAACCCTTTTCAATTACCAACTCCTCTCTGCCTTCGTTCAATATTGCAACTTTTGACCCATACCTTCTTTAAAGCCCTATACTTCCTATTTGAAGCAATTCCATATGGAATTCTTCACGGTGGTGCAATGTTTTAATCTTCTGATTGCCCACCTCTGATATGACAAACCCCTTCTTCTTAGCCCTTCCCACATTTCTCACCATAGGACCGAGGGCCATGACCTGTCACTTACCCTTGAGGTTTTATCGTGTTTAGACTCCTACCAGGGGTCATTCTTCCTTTGTCAAGTGCTTAGCGCTCGAGTTTCGTTAAGTTATTCTAGACCATGCACTAGCCAAATATCAGAGCCCCTCTCATAGAAAGTTTCTTAATCGGCGAATTAACATGGGAGTTGTGATATTTCACATTTTTGATATGTCTATAGCTCTCTCTACTTAGCCCTAGCCTTTACACCTTTGGTTCTTTGAGTCCTTGCGACCGTGGTTCCAACCCAATATAGGAGCCCCCTTATCAGAACCTTTTCAAGTATCAACTGTTGTAAAGTGATGACATCCTCAACCTCCGATACGACTTCATCATTCCATGTGGCACCTCTTGAGTGGTAACACTTGTCATCCAGATTTTTCCCCTTAGGCCTCCTCAAAATACCAAAAGTGATTGCCATGTGTCCTTCCATACTGCCACATCATGCTGATGTCAGATGCCATTGTAGCTTATCGAAACCAATAATATGTTGTCATGGTTACTACTAAAGGAAAGAGAAAAGGCCCATCCACCTTTGGGTTTGTAATGAAATCCTTTGTTAATCCTTATCGACACTCCTGATGGTTTTTAATGCTATCAGAACTTTTAACAATATCACAACTTTTTAAATATTTTCACTTTCAAAAGTTCTAATCCTCTGATTTCCAATTTTCTGATGTCTCCGGACCTTCGATATGTGATTGATGATATCTTGATGCTCTGAACCTTCGATATGAAATTGTTGATATCTGTGATGCTTGATGTCAATCCGATGTATGATGCCTGATATCTAGAATTTCCTAAGGATTCAATCCTTGAACTTCAGTAGACCATATCTTTTGATCCAGGAGTCCATTTTTGGACTTCCACATATCATTTGAAACCATGATTAGAGGAATTTCTAATGGAGAGGGTTTGATTTAGGCTTTGAGTACTTTTGCTACTTGGAAAATGACTGCAAACTTCTCTGCTCATTTACTCTTTGGACAACTAGAAACACATTTTATAGTAAGTGACAAAAACTGGAAAGACAAAAACCCTCCATGAAATTAGAGTGGTTGATTAGCTTATGAGACAAGTAATATTTGATTTATTAGTTAATCCCACTCATTGATTTATAAAAAGATAAAATTCAACGAAGATACGTCCACCTTGGGGTCAAATAGGGAATCCTTCGACTAATTATAGGGGAGCCTTTGGTTGATTATTTCGAAGTGCAAAGGAATTGTTGAGAGGTCCAAATATATTTATGCGTGGAAATAACTAATCTGAAAATGTGATCTATTTGGAAGCCTAATCGATTTGCCATGATCTAATGCGCCAAACCTTTTATCGTTGGTCATAGAAACAATGCTTGAATTATCAGATTGAGCTCATGATTTATTGACCAAAATCTAACGTGACTAATTCAAACAAATTCAACCATGTACCTTGGTTGTGATTCATTAATGGAAGCTAGGGAAAAACAAAATAGTCAATTTCAAACTTTAATTAGAATGAAGTTGTGATCTGATGTTTCATATACTTTTGATGTCATGTTGTTTGTTGTTTTTTTTTTTTTTTTTTTTTTTTTTTTTGGTAGTATTCACACTTACATGCTATTGGTTTATTACTTCGGAAAATATATTAGTAGTATAAGTTCAAAGTTTTGTGATCACTAATTTTATTTTCTATATTATATACTATTAAAAATGACATATAAGTAGTAGAGAAATTAAACCCAAAATTGATAATCATTCTCGTGAAATTCTCATGATAAAAATTATGCTTAAATTGATTGGTTGAATTGAACATCATTCAGTAGGAGAAAATTCAAGTTTCACTAAGTTCTTGGTGAACATGTAAAGTTAGCGTTTACATGTTGGAGTTCCCCACATTGGTATCTAGTCCCTAGTTTCTTGATCAACCTGTTTATCTAGAATATAATGTCTGGATTGTCTAAATCATTGTTCTACATATAAAATCCTATGGCTACTTGAGCTCTTTCCTAGGCTAGGGTTTTATGGGTAGAAGAAGGAATAAGCTTAGAGGTAAGGGATTGAATAGGATTTCATCTCCTTCCAATTTACAAAGGAGCATAAATGCAAAGCCTGGCCATAGAGTCAGAGCTTAAGTAAAGAGAGTGACAAGGAATAAAAATCTCAAGTGATAGCGAAGTGAAAAGGAGTTTTCAAGGGCCAACAAGGAAAATTGAGGATGAAATATGAAAAAAATCATAGAATCATTAGTAGAGAATGCCAAACTTGCAGAGATTATATATCATTCTCAGGATTAAATAGGGGAGGGAGAGTAGAAAGGGAATAGAAATAAGAAAGAGAGATAGGAAAAATATGTATTTCACTTCTTTTTTTAATATGGAGTTGACCTGTAACATTTTAATATATAATGACCAAAATTATATATATATATATATAGTTAAACAAGTTTAATATGAATGTTATATATAAAGAGAGAGATTCTTATTATTTTCTAGAGAAATTTGTAATTCATTCATTTTTAAATATGGATTGACAAATAACATTCTAATGGTTAGTAACCAAAATTTATATATATATATTATATATATATATATATATAGAGAGAGAGAGAGAGAGAGAGAGAGAAGAGAGAGAGAGAGTTCTATGGATATATATTTTGTATTCTATATGATTGGCTCGTAATAACATTTAAATGTGTAGAATGTGATCACAAATAAAAGATATAATGTCATATATATTATATATATATATATATATATATATATATATATATAATAATATATATATAATATATAGTATAATATATATATTAGCGTGTTGCTAAAAATTAACATAGATACATCTTAATTTGATATTTGGCAATAGCCAAGAGGAATAAAGTATTTTGACATACAAATATAAGGGCTTTTTAAACTTAAATTACTTTATTTTTCTTTAATATCGACATTGAAATAATTTGTTTATAAATGACCATAAAATATTATTAATTATTATTTTAAGTTTGGCATTGGTGAGACTAAATCAGGGTCATGTCCAAGAATAACACCCGAGCAGGGTGGGGAAGGAGAATTGAAACAATGACTTAACATCTAGGAGTATCTTAACAATGAACCCAATCACCCTCTATCCAAGACTATGTTGACAATATTTTTTTATTATTAAATATTTAGATTTTTAAATATGTACATGTAATTGAAATATAATGAATTAACATCATGTAATATAATTTGTGTCAATTCATATATATAAAATCCTTAATGTAGTATATATAATATATATAATATATATATATATATAGATGATAGATAGATCAATTCAATGGACATTGAATATTCTATATATGAAAGTTGAACATTGAAATACATTATTTAATATAGATATTTAAATAGTTTATTTAAATTTTGTGATGAAATATTTTTGAAAATTATAAAGTTTAAACATCTTACTCATACTCTTTTTTTTTTAACTTATAATTACTTTATCTCTTTTTAAAGTTCATATGAAATTATATCGAAAGTTGGGAATGAGTGAAATAGTTTTACCACATCAAGTTGTAATATCAACAACAAATCCAATGGCTATAGTGAGGTTGAGATTATTTATTTTTTATAATGTTTTTAATTAAAACTAACTAAACATCCACATGCATATCCATTTTTATTTTTTATTATAGCCAAAACTGTTTTTCTATTTAGAGAATATTTTATTTTTATTTTAAGAAAGATGTGTGTGAACTCCATGTTGAACATGGACGAAATCACACATTGCCTCATATTGTGCTGTAAAATGTGCCTCTCGGTGCAATTAAGGAGAGGTATAGGGGGCTTGAAAAAGGAGAAGAGAGAGATTCAAAAAGGGAGCTAGTAGAAAAAAATCAGTAAGTGAATTGATGGATGACAAGCTGCTAGCATAGATCCATCTTAACTTTGGATATAACAAGCGCATAGAGGAATCAAATCTCTCAAGATGTAAACCTTTTTTTGAAGAAAAACTTAAAGAAAGGTTTGCATGTCCAAATATTTGATTCCTCTTGGCTATTGCCA
>APFE031303974.1:40756-60141 GCA_000404065.3 Pinus taeda | reverse complement strand
CATGAAATAAGAATTATCTCTTTTTATATATAAACCCATATTATACTTTATATATATATAACCGTTGATGGTGTTGGATACTGCCAACATACATGGGTCTCCCTGATGTGAAGTTCTAATTAGTCCTCACACCATTTGGAGTATGATCCCTATTTGGAGTATCAGTTCAGCCACCATGACACAAAAGTCCATCTTGGCTTCAACCAATAACATAAGAGATTACATACATAAACCTTGAATAAGAGAGTAAGTTGACATTATGAAAGAACGATTGTAATGTGTAAAAGGAGACCTTCACGAGGGGGGGAGACAAAAGTAAGCCTATAGAAGGAATTAATAGTACTAACCTAAGAGAGACTCACGAGCAAAGAAATAATCATCAGTTATATAGTGAAATAGTTCAGATAAACACAATGATCATTAAACCACATACAACATGCCTTCAACAAGATAAATACCCAGGCCACCGAAATAGTTCAATTTCCTTAGTACATATGAATGAAACATATATAGAAAACATCTAAAGAATAGTCCCAAGGCATTCAAAATACATGCATGAAAATGTGTTGGCTCATTGAGCTTCAATTATAAGGTGAAAGATCCATGTACACAGTTACAATGGCGAGGCACTAGTTCTAGTAGTGGAACATTAAGTCACTTCTTTCTTCTCCAAAGAATAGTATTCTCTCCTATGACAAGTAGAGAATCCAAGACTAGCTCTCCAAAGCTTAAGACTCCAAAATACCTTTTCTTGAGTTATGAGGTTGATTTTATAACAAGATGAATAACCTTTCATATCCTCATGACTCTTGGACTACCCTCATGAATCTTGGGCTTCTAGTGTGTCCTTTGGACTTCTAAAAAACCCTTGAACTTCTAAATGACTTTTGGACTTTCTATACAATCTTTGTCCAAATATGATTATGTGACTCTTTATGTTCCACATATGACTCTTGAAATTCCACATATTACATTTTTTCCTTTTCTTGAAAACACATCATTTGACTATTATGATAACACTTATAACTTGATAATGATGACATTGACTTGATGATGAGGTGGCAATGCCAAGTTGTCTTCCTTGTTGCTTCATATTGCATTCTTGATGATAAATATGATATATGATTCATCTTCATGGAAGATAAGCTTTGTTTCTCATCTTCACCCTCCAAAGAGGCCTTGATCAATATCAAAATCCTTTGATTCGTCATGCAATGTCTTATTTCTGTCTCGGTCCATGATCTAGTTCATGACTTCCTGATAGATTTGTTTTGTTCTTCTTCTCTATAGGTATTTCTTTATGCTTTCTCCTTGCTATATTTTGTGAGAATCATCTTGTCATGCTAATTAAATACTCATGTCAATGAAAATCATTCATGAAAAAGTGAAATCAGTCTTAAAAACATCTATTCTATCACTACCTAGCCAATGGAATTATTAGTTCTTGATAGGGCTGCGAGAGAGTTGAAAGAAGAAGCATTTGATTAGGAGGGCACAATAAAACTCATCAAGGCTCATAATAGGCCTTTAAGGTGCACTTGTGCACTCAAAAAGGGGAAAGGGAACTCAAGGGTGTAAGGGCACACTTTGAAGAGATGAAGGAGTGAGGCTTCAGGCCATCAAGGTGTGCTCATGTGCTCAAAGAGAATAAGAGGGTAGAAGGGCACACTTCAAAGAGATGAAGGATTAAGGTGTCAAGCCTTCGAGCCTTCAAGGTGTGCTCATACACTCATGAGGACAAGGAGGGTGCAAGGGCGCATGTTGAAGAGACTAAGGATAAACACTCAAGCCTTCAAGATGCACTCATGCACTTGAAGAGGGCACAATTCTTCATGCCAAAGGAGTGCACTCAAGCTATAGGCTTCGTGACTATACCATGTGCTCAAATGGAAGGATGAAGCTTCGTTGTTCGTGATTTTTCCATGTGCTATAGGGATTCATGCTTCGTGAGTGTGTCATGCACTCTAAGAGAAGAACGAGGCTTCATGCTTCATGAGTGTGCCATGTGCTCAAGGAGGGTGCAGTTCTTTGAGTTGAAGGAGTGTGCTCATAGTCCTGAAGTGCGCTCATTGTTCTGAAGCGTGCTGAAGATTTTAGAGTGCTCTTTTTGAAGGAAAGAAGGTCCTTGTTTTTTCAGAGTGCACTTTTTAGAGGAGAGAAGGTCCTTGCCAATTCTGAAGTTTTCTTTTCACTGAGAATTTGAAGTATGCTTCAACTTGGGAGGGCACATTTTTCTCCAACTATGGCTACTTGTTCATATGGAATGCACTTTTCACTAAGGGAGGTAGCATAGGGCTAGGTGACTTATCCTTAGGAAGTAGCAATGCACTGTAAGAGGGAGGAGACCTTAAAAAAGGCTTAGTGCACAATTATGGGAGGAAACATATTGCAATGAGGCTCATGAAATTTTTTCTCTTACCACCTAGAAAAAGGATTAATACCTTTAGAACTTATGTTGGGCTAAAGGACCAAGAAGATACCTCATAATGGTTAAGTATGGGACCAACAGAGTAGGATAAAGAAATGCATCCTAACACAACTGAACCATGGATAACACACATAAATTCATCAATACAAGTCAATGGAATGCATGAGACTAATGAAAAATAGCCACACCTTAAAACAAAAAAAAATTGAAACCTATTTCTAAGTGGGACAATTGAAATGACACATTACAACACTTATAACACAAGATATGATAGACATGACAATTCTGACCAAAGGTGCGCTGAGATGCAGGAATGTGTCTAGTGCATATTATAATTATATGGCATACCATTTGATGTAGAAGAGTGTGCCATAAATAACTTAGATAATATGCAAGCATGCGACTCACACAGGAGTGAAAACAACAAAAGTGACACCTGCAACAAGAGGAAAACATGAAGACAATACTCGAAAAATGTGAATGGAGTTTAAAATGACACATGTCAGAGTGAATATAACATGAAAATGACCCTTATTAATAGTAAAATCAAGTCAAAACAATAAACACGAATGTGAAAGTGACACTTGTGAAAGTGAAAATGCGCAAAAGACGACAATTAAGAAGACTCACAAAAATAGAAGTATAAACAAAACAAAGTGAGGGGAAATGTCAATAAAAGTCTGAAATGGTTGTCAACATGAGTTCAAAATCACACAAGAACTATCTTGATGCACAATTCCATGCCTGTCCAAGCTTGTATAAAGGAATCACATTCCTAAACCCATCAGAGACTGAGCATGTGTTTGCAAGTGACTTGGTAGTTTGAAACTAGGAAGAAGATTTAAACACTTTACAAAACATAAAATTACCTTGGATTAAACATAGGATGATAGATAATAAGATCCTTAGTAGGATCCAAAATTTAAGTGTGAGAAAAAGTTTGGAGGGTGTTGATCGCAATGAAAACACTTGGTAACACACTAGTAGAACTCCAGCTTATCTATTTAGGTTAAATTAACTAAAGGAAAGGTCTAAGTATTTCAAGAATTATTGATTCATATAGTGGATTAAGTTAGCTTCCCTACTTAATATGGTTAGAGATATAGTCCCCTCCATTCCCTTACTCATTTAAACACATATTAAGTCTTGCCAAATCACAATTGTTTTGATCTAGGAAAGGGTAATATGCGTGGAAAGTTTAATATGTTTAGAGTATGAGTTTCATCTCTGGTATTTCTCCATTTCTAGCAGGCCTAGAAAATACCCCAGTGGAATCACTATAGGATCACAAGTGTTTCTTCTCTGCCAACGAGACCGGATATTACCCTAGAAAAGTCACTTGCTTCACCTCCCTATGAAGGAATCCTTTCTCTTCTTTCACATTTAATTAATTTATTTAATAGGACTATGATTTGTCACTTATTTATTTTACATGTGGAAGAAGGATCCTGAATTATTGTGAGTAGAGGAGGTTTCCCCTTCATAGAAGTATTTATTTAACCTCTGATATTGGTTTGGTCACTTTATATATGCCCCTAATCCTTTCTCTACTTGACTGGATGAAATATGAAAAGACACTATTTACTTACAAAGCCGAGTTGAGGAATGAGGATCCTATAATAAATTTGGGTTTTATAGTTCGACCGAAGGCTTTCCATTTGACTGGATCATCTTTTCCATTCAGACATGATTTAATTTAAATATATGTAAACCTAAGATAGAGAAGAGGTAACAAATCATCCAAGCATTGTTTGTCATCACAACTACCCCTTTTCAAGTTTTCCACATTTTCTTTTGAGTCGAACAAGAGTAATTCATGTAAAGTCTTATTGAACAAAAAGACAAAATAAAATACATGAGCAAATGAAAAAAAAAAAACCAAAACTAAAGCAAATAGAGGTAGAACATAAAACAACATGCATAATATACAATAAGAAAAAAAACAAATGCAAAGACTCGATGGAGAGCAGGGTAGAGGGTCGATGTAATGCAAGGTAAACTAAATGAAACTAAGCCTACACTTAAACTAAGCCATCGTAATTGATACTAATATGCAAACAAAAAGATAAGAGAATTTACAACCAATATATAATAATGTGCAATAGGAAAAGTGAGAACTTCAATATATTTCACAAAAAATAGAGGTATTTCTTAAAGGAAGAAATATGTGTCATAACATGTGAATTTACCCAATCTGCCACCTTACCTTTTTGATAATAACAAATATCATACAAACGTCTACAAGTGCTTGTGAAAGCACATGCATCTGTGTTGTTCATCGTAGAAAACATTAAGAAAGATAGAAGTGTGTTATTAGCGTAAGGGATTGCTAAGTAAGATGCTTCTAACTGATGATAGATTGGATCATGGAACTCAAGACAATCCTCTTGAATATGCCGAAATCCTTGAGAGAAATAATTTCCAATTAATAGTGTGGAATGAGGATGAGAATCTTGTGGGGGGAAATAAATTTGATCATATTCAAAAATCTTGTCAAGATAGTGAGGGCTTGACATAAACATCACTGAGGCGAAAGTTCCTCAATTGCTTGAAAAGTATCTAAATATTGAGATGATAAACCATAAATATCAACTGGTGTAAAAAAATCATCATTATGTACACACTAGTGGGAAAATGATCAATTGAATGATAGTTGTTAGAACAATAACCATGATCAAGTGGATTGATTAAGGCATAAGATTCTCAGTTAGGAGATATCAAACATAGATCAATTTGAATAGATTTACAAATACTTTGAACAAAAAAAATATTTTCTTCATATGTTGAATGTGACACACCATCTACTTGTGATTGGATACAACCCAAACTGACATCATAATCATTAAAAAGGAATGTCAATATGGAAAACACAAGAAAAAATTCGATATGTAGTGAATGAAAAAGAGGAACTTGATAAAAAAATAACACAAGCACTCATTTACACTTAAGAGGATATCTGGTGTCATGAAGAAAATAAACAATATCAAAATATTCACAAAAAGGATTAGGATTTGATTACTTTTAAGAAAAAGTGACGGGTTTGAATCCTTCGTCCAATGATAATATTTAGAATGACAAGCTTTACAGCTTTGTACATCCATGGAAATTATGCACTCCAAACCCAAGTTTCATACGAGAGATTTACATGAGGAAAGATCAATCGAAACATAATCTTCAGTTTGATCAGAAACCAAATATTGAAAGTTGAAAGAGCTATTTTCAAAATAAAAACATCTTTCAAAAAGGAATTTGAATTCAGTGAAACCATGTAAAGAAAATAATTTAGTGAGAAGATCGAGATTTGACTTATTTTAGGGCTCCTACTAGAGTCACAAGAACCTGACATAACCATCAATGAGTTTTGTGGTGCCTCGACTCCCTTATGAGTCCCAAAACTTTGAATAATTATAGAATTACATTTTGAAGGTTCAATCTAATCATGCATGGTGCATGGAAAAATACCATCAATAATTTCACCTAGATCAGTATTATCCAAATGGCAGCCATCTACATCATTGATTTCGTTATCATTTAAATTTTCAGCAAAATAACTACCCAAGTAATGAGATTATTCTAATTGAGCATCCAAGGATGAGTAGAATGGACAAATTCATGAGTAATTTGAACTAAGGAATCCTCCTTATGCCAGAATGGAAACGATAAGGAATGGAATGGATACTTGATAAGTTTTTACTTTGTTCTTCATCATAGGTGACCTCACTACCTTGTATGAATTTGAAATCCAAATCATTAGATGATGAACTTGAAGAGCATGGAGTACCTTCTTCACAAGTTGATGCATGAAAAATAGTAGAACACAAGGGATAGTGAGGTGAAGAGGAAGTTTCCATGAGAATATATTCTTTAACCAGATTAGATTCAAGATCTAAATGTTTCGAAACAATTTTTTCTTGAGATACCAAAAGATCAAAAGGTGCACATGTTTAACCATCATTACATACAATAATGGAGTCAAAATAAATAAAATTAAGGTTATTGAAGACTTCATATTGATTGATCAATTTAACTTCATCTCATTCATCACGAAGATTCCTAAATTCAAAATCAACCAAGGAAGGGAGAACATTATCTTAACACGTAGGATTTTGAAAAATAAAAGAAATATCAAAAGAATCCTCACCTTCCTTCTCCTCTACCTATGAGGAGTGACTGCCTTGCACATGATCAATACTTGGACTTGGAAGAGATTGATCGTGAAGATCAAGGGGCAATGGATCATTAGGAAGAGATGATATAGGATGACAGGTATCCAAATCAGATTCAAGATTGAAGTTATGAACATTAATACCATCTTGAGAAATCAAAGGATTAGCCTTCACCTTGGGATCCATGAACCACTCCAAGGTTTCCTCCATTGGATCTAAATCATGGAAATTGGGAGGATATTGAGAAGATGGATTATGAATTTTATTTGCAGATTTCCCAACTTGATTGTAATCACAAGGAGGCACCCAAATTGGTACTGGAAAAGGAGGAGGACAAGGAACAAAATGAATAATATGTTCCTCCTCTGAGATTGGAGGTGTCTCATATTTTACAAAAGTTAGGGAAATAGAAACATATGGGGGTTTAGATTCAAACTTATTCAAAGAGTTCTGAACCAAATGTTCAAACTTTTGCTTAAAGAAATCCCAATCCATATCTTCTTTAGGAAATTCATAACATAATTTAAGGAATCGATTAGAAAAAACTTCAATTGAATTATTAGGATTCATTCTAAGTTGGTCGATTCTTTTATAAACAACCTGGTAATCGTACCTATCAAAAGATTGCTGAAGCGCCTTGAGGAAATGATCAAAAGAATGAATAGAGGCAGATTGTAAGGTATAACACCATAGACTAACACGACTTTCAATAGTGAGGAAGAAAAGCACACAAGAAAAATATTAATAATCGATTTCATAATATTCATGGAATTTAAGAAAATCATAGATGTGCTTGGCTATAGATGTTCCATCATCACCATTGAATTTCAATTGAGACTAGTCATAAAGAGGCTCATCGAGGATTAAAAATTGACAATTAGATAAATTAGAGAAACGAATCGAGAGTATTATTTGAGGGTGAGTAATTAATGACAAGAGATTCAAAACAGATTCAATGGGCATAGTTTGTTATCTGTCCCTCCTTCTAGCCCCAAAATGTTGATGATGCTGGATACTGCCAACATATAGCTGGTCTCCCTAATATGAAGTTCCAATTACACCTATGTCATTTAGAGTAGGATCCCTGTCCAGAGTATCGACTTGACCACCATAACGCAAAGGCTCGTCTTGGTTTCAATGGGTAACATAATAAATTATATACATAAACTTTTAATAAGCAAGTAATTTGACATTGTGACACACTGATTGCAATGTGTAAAATGAGACCTTCATGGTGGGGAGTGGGGGGGGGGGAGACAAAAGTGAGCCTCTAGAAGGAAGTAATAGTACTAACCTAAGAGAGAAACATGATCAAAGTAATGTTCGTTATTTATCTATCAAAATAGTTCACATAGACACAACGATCATTAAACCACATACAACACACCTTCAACAAGATAAGTACCTGGGCCATTGAAATAGTTCAATTTCCTTAGTACATATGAATGAAACATATACAGAAAAAAATCCAAAGAATAGTACTAAAACATTCATAATACATGCATGAAAATGTGTTGGCTCATTGAGCTTCAATTATAAGGTGAAATATCTAATTGCACAGTTACAATGGTGAGGCACTAGTTCTAGTAGTGGAACATTAAGTCACTTCTTACTTCTCCAAAGAATAGTTTTCTCTCCTATGCCAAGTAGAGAAGCCAAGACTATCTCTCCAAAGCTTAAGCCTTCAAAAGCCCTTTACTTGATTTATTAGGTTTCTTTTATAACAAGAGGAATGACCTTTCATATCCTTATGACTCTTGGAATACCCTCATGACTCTTGGGCTTCTAGTGTGTCCTTTGGACATATAAACAACCCTTGAACTTCTAAATGACTTTTGGACTTTTTGTATAATCTTTGTGTGAATATGGCTACGTGACTCTTCAATCTCCACACATGACTCTTGGACTTCCACATATCGCATTTTATCCTTTCTTGAAAATGCATAATTTGAATATTATGATGACACTTATACAAGTTATAACTTGACAATGATGACGTGGAATTCATGATGAGGTGGAAATGTCAATTTATCTTCCTTGATGCTTCATCTTGCATCCTTGATGATAAATATGATCTATGATTCATTTTCATGGAAGATTTACTTTTTTTCTCATCTTCACCCTTAAAATGGGCCTTGATCAATATCCAAATCCTCTGAGTCATCATGCAATGTCTTCTTTCTGTCTTGGGCCATGATCTTCTTCATGTCTCCATAATATATTTATTTTGTTCTTATGCTCCGTAGGTGTTTCCTTATGATTTCTCCTTGCTATCTACTATGAGAATCATCTTTTCATTCTAATAAAGTACTCCTTCCAATGAAAATCATTCAGGACAAAATGAAACCAGTCTTAAAAAAATTATGTTCTTTCACTACCTAGCTCATGGAATTATCAACTCATGATAGGCCTATGAGAGAGTTGAAAGAAGAAGGATTTGATTAGGAGGGTATAGCGAAACTCATCAAGGCTCATAAGAGGCCTTTGATATGCGCTTGTGCACTTAAAAAAGGGAGATAGAACTCAAAGGCACAAGGGCACACTCCAAAGAGATGGAGTGAGGCTTCAGGCCTTCAAGGTGCTCTCATCTGCTCAAAGAGAATAAGAGGGTGAAAGGGTGAACTCCAAAGAGATGAAGGAGTGAGCCTTCATGCCTTCAAGCCTTCAAGGTATGCTTATGCACTCATGAGGACAAGGAGGGAACAAGGGTGCATGTTGAAGAGACGAATGAGAAACACTCAAGCCTTCAAGATGTGCTCATGCACTTGAAGAGGGTGCATTTATTTGTGTCAAAGGTGTGTGCTCAAGATTTAGGCTTTGTTACTTATCCATGTGATAAAAGGGAAGGACGAATCTTCATGCTTCATTATTGCTCCATGCACTCTAAGGCTTCCTACTTTGTGAGTGTGCCATGCACTCTAAGAGAAGAATGAAGCTTCATGCTTCCTGAGCAGGCCATGTGCTCAATGAGGGCGCAATTTTTCGAGTTGAAGGAGTATGCTCATAGTTCTAACATGAACTCATTGTTCTAAAGTGTGCTCAGGTTCTCACAATGCACTTTTTGAAGGAAAGAAGGTCCTTGTTTGTCCAGAGTGCGCTATTTAGAGGAGAGAAGGTCATTGTTCTTTTGAAGTGCGCTTTTTCAATGAGAATTTGAAGTGCACTTATTTTTCTTGAAGCGTAATTTGACTTGGGAGGGTGCAGTTTTCAACATGGCTACTTGTTCATGTGGAATTTTCTTTTCACTGAAGGAGGCAACACAAGGCTAGGTGACTTATCCATAGGAACTACTAATGAACTGTTGGAGGGAGGTGACCTTAGAAAATGCTTAGTGCATGAGTATGGGAGGAAAGATATGTCAATGAGGCTCATGAAAACATTTGATGTATCCCCTAGGAAAAGGATTAATGCCTTTAGAGCTTGCGTTGGGCTGAAGGACCAAGAAGGGCTCTCATAATGGCTAAGTGTGGGACCAGTAGAGTAGGACAAAAAAATGCATCCTAACATAACTAAATCATGGATCACACACATAAATGCCATCAATACAAGCCAATGGAATGCAAAGGACTCGGGAATAATAGTCACATCTTAAAACAACAACAAAGCGACACGTATTTCTAAGTGAAACAGTTGAAATGACACATTACAACACTTAGAACACAAGCTATGAAAAACGTGATGATTGTGCCCAAAATGTGCATTGAGCTATTGAAATGTGTCTAGCATATATTCTAATGATATGTCAGACCATTTAATGTAGAAGAGTGCAACATAAGTAAATTTGATAATACACAAGGGTGTGACTCACACAAGAGTGTAAACAACAAAAGTGACACTTGCGACAGGAGGAAAACATGACGATAACACTTTGTAGGGCTATAACTAGGTTCTCTCACACCTCTAATTATTCCAAATTAATAAATCAATCCGGGAACGTTTTGTTATTGTAAAGAGTAACTCAATCCGAGGCTATTTGTCTGAGTAATGCTTAGTAGTATAGTGTTCAGAAGATACAAAAGAAGACATATGCTAAGCTGTAACTGAACTAATCCAAAAGATAGAATCACACAAGACAGTTGATCAGTCAAGGGTACGGAAGCAATAACCCATCCCTCTAGAAACTGATAAAAAGGAAATTAGAGCATGGACTTATAGGTCTGGGAGCTAGGCAGCATCTTGCTGAGGCTCACTACAGCCTTAGACCTTCTCTCACACCAAAACAACGAAGGCAGGTAAATAAAACGACAGAAGGTAAAATGGAAAATCAAAATGGAAATGGAACAGCAATAAATAGAACAAAAGTAAAATGGAACAGCAGTAAATGGAACAGCAGTCGAAAGAACTGAATCTCGCGAGTTAAAATCAACTGATTCACACTCTGATTTTCTCTTCAAGAAAACTAGATGAGATATACTTTATGAAACAACATTCCTTGATGAATTATGGAACAACAAGCATCAAACATATATACATGTTCTATACTAATACAATAATCTGAGAATGATGGATGATATAACTATGTTTCTAAACATAGTAACATTACTTTCAAGTCCCAACAAGGATTATTTCACATGGATCCAATGACGGTAACATTCATACCGACACTCTGTTACAGAAATAGCTGATTAAAGACGCAATTCAACTCTGAATGGATCCAATTATACAGTGTAGAGTCATTACATGGAGAAATCATTCATATATTGATCAGAACAGAGCATAACATATTATATAAAAGATGTATCAGATTACTGAGCAATGAAGATAAACAAACCACACACAAATTGCAGTATAATGATACAAAAGCAAGTGTCCTTCGGAGCCGGGCCCTTAGCTGCCAATGGTACACCACCTTAGATTACTCCAGACGCAGAGATGAAATAAACACCAGTCTTTTATATTAATGCATCAACAAATGTATAACAAAACGAGGTCTCAGTGAGACTCGATGATCAAAGTTTTGTTCTAAAACTTAAAATTATAAAAACAGTAGTTCCCTTTGCTCAATGACGCTGCTCCTTTATATAAAAGCAATGACGGAGGTATCTAGATAACAAAGATAAGTAAAACAACGATCCCTCAGGATCGAAGATCCTGAGGGATTCGCCAATCAGTTAATCCTTCACTTTTCTTTCTCGCGTTCACCGACCCGGGATCCCTTCTTCCTTTCCTGGGCTATTCAGCTCTGATTTGCTCGATCTTTTTCGCATCTGGTTCCCCTCTAGAGGGACATCAGTTAT
Organism: Pinus taeda; assembly: GCA_000404065.3. Lineage (NCBI taxonomy): Eukaryota > Viridiplantae > Streptophyta > Pinopsida > Pinales > Pinaceae > Pinus > Pinus taeda. The sequence goes on along the minus strand of APFE031303974.1, from coordinate 48,310 downwards.
TCTTCCTCTGCTTCTCACTTTTGGACGGCAACTCCTTGCTTCCACGTCTTCCTGCATAGAAAAACGACAATTATTAGTAATTGATCTTCCTTTGTTAACTCTTGCATATTTTATTAAAATTCCTTATCTCTTTTGAATTTGTAAGGCAGAAAAGGTTACAAATATTATTGAAAAGCCACTAAATTGCTTGTCAAAAGCATACCTTCCAAGTGCTCCACACACCCCCCTGCTTACCCTATTTCATGCCCTCATGAAAACATTATAATTAACATGCAAGGCGGTGAGAGAATAGGCCGGAGAGGGGATCTTGCGAGGAGGCCGACAACTGTGATGAGCAACTAGATTATCAAAGAACTGATTTATTTGATCTGCAAGCATTTCATACAAGGCCTGATATCCGGGTGCAGGGTACCAAATAATTGGATTGCGAAATCGATACACCAACCAGGATGGCCCTACTTCTAGAATCCGTTCCACATAAAGGTTCAATCGGCTGGCAGCCAGCTCAAAATTCTCGTATTTGAATGGTTCCCTGAGCTGGATATTTGGGCTAGAGGTCCGGTATCGAAATTTTGCAGCATCGATGGCAAGGTCTTTAATAGTCAGGAAATATTCCAGCCTATGTTGGATCAAGTCTTTGTGCATGGTTCCTAATATCTCAATGACACTCGAGATCCTCATAAGGCTCCTATGCTCTCTCCATAGCGTCACTGTGTCTCTAGGTTCGGCTCGTACCCATAAGTCTAGGCTATTCTCCTATCTCTGAAAGGTGTTATAAGCTTTGAGCCATTTCAGTTGATTAACCCCAAATGAGATAAAGGCTTGGAATTGTATAGCGCCAACAAAAGGGCCAGGATTTAAATCAGTTTCCTGGTCTAGCATGAGGTTGTACACGTAAAACTCGCACAATAACCTTTGAACCTTAATTCCGTAATGCTTGCAACAATCTATAAAATCATTAACAGTGTTTATGTGGATAGGTGCACCTGCCCTAACGACTTTTATTTTCAATTGCAAATATCGTTCAAGCAAAAATAAAGCATAATTCTTAGCAGGGGCCCTACAAGTCAAAACGTCATTATACAAGGAACACACAGTGTCCATCTACTTAACAACACTATCTAATCGACGAGTTACCTTAGCAACCTTTTCTTGTTCCTTTTGCCATCCTTTGAAGGCCTCGCTCTCGGACTGACTAATATCCCATAGTTGCTGTTGTAGCTCTTCGTATTTCTTCCGGGGGACTATTTGTTCTCGCAGCTGCTCAGCTTCTTGCTGAGCTTCCTTCATCATTTTGTGCAAGGTCCTTGTTTTTGGATCCTTTTTCCATAAATCCGTAGAGGTTGGGAGTTTAACCTGGACCTTTCTATTACGCTGCTTAGAGTTTAGGACCCGAATTACCCCTGAGGGTGGTGCTTCTGTTTGGGCCTCTTTACTTTGTGTTTATTTCTTAACGTGAATAAAGGGTTGCTGTGGTCCTCCTGCCATCGGAGCCTCTTGTTGTTCCATTGGAATGTCCATATGTTCTTCAGGGTTAGATGGAACAGCAGTTTGTCCCTCCACGATATTTGGAACAACAGTTTGTTCTTCAATGTCACTTGGAACAACAACCTGTTCCTCGTTGTCATTTGGAACAGCAGACTGTTCCTCGGCAGTAGGTCTCCTAATGGGGTTTCGACCAACAAAACGGGTATAGGTCTGTCGCCTTCTTGTCCTCCGGGTTTTTACTACAGTGGCCCTCCTCCTTTTCCTTGCAGTCCTTTGTATCCTCAAATTGGCTTTCAAAATTCAAATTTGCTGTCAGAGCCTGGCTATAGTGCCCAACAACCTTTGTTGTTTCTTCCTTAATTTCTTAATTTCGTTTTCCTCAGCAGAGGGTTTGGCCCTTAAGTTCTCTCCTTCTTCGTCTGGGATATCTTCCGGCGTCTTGGGGACAGATTGTCCCTGATTGGTGTCTTCCATTTCATCATCATAACCAGGTAGGTTTTCTTCTCCTTCCTTATCTTCATGTGCTTTCTCGGGTATATCTTCCTCCGTGGGTCCATCAGGGATGCCTGCTGTGCTGGAGGGCTGGCCATATTCCCCCATATTGGCCAGGACTGCTGCCAATTCCTGCTCGCCCACAGGGTCCTGCAACAGGCTACCCTCTGGCTGTACTACTTCTTCTTCTTGATTGACCTGCTCGGTAGCTGTCTCTGCCTCAGAGTGCTCATCTCTTTCCCCAATACCTCCTCCAGGCTGGTCAGCCTCAGCCCCTGACTGCTTAACATTTTCTTCGGAGGGCCCTCCTTCTGGTTCTGGAGGTTCATCTGCAATTTCAATTGGCTGGGCAGTGGTTCCTTGAATCTTTTCTAACCTTCCTCATATCTGAGCTAGCCGAGCTGATTTCCTTGGTCTCTCAGGCTGTTCGGGTGTGCCAACAAATTCTATGGGTTCCTCTGGTTGTTCTGGCGTACTGGAGGATTGTTTCCATTTTGGAGTAGCATGTCTTTCTGCTGTTGATTCTTTATGTTTCTCTGATCGTTTCGGCGTACTGGAGGAGTGTTTAGGTTTTGGGGGTGGTGCAGCCAATCCCCCCTCGACTATTGCGATCAGTTCCTCCCAAGTGCTTTATTGGTGAGTGAGACTGTGGCTCACTATTAATCGAATCAGTCGATGGTGGCTAACGACTGCGTCTATGTGTTGTGCCTTTTTCAGGCTTCGGTCCGCGTCTTGTAATAATGAATTTAAAAGTGTAGGGAGATTTACAGAACATTTTCCTTTTAAAACAGCTAAAAGTTTCAGGTGACGAGGTCTTACCACGTCTTTTCTCCCTTCGCAGGTGATATAGCTTTGCACTATCTTTGCTAGCTTGGTCCAGGGTTCCCCTAGCGTTGCCGGCAGAACTCCTTTCCCTTTGACTGTCAAGCTCTGGCCTTCGTCTTGGAAAATTTCCATAGCCTTTTGTAATCTTTCCTTTTTCAGCGTCCATACAGGTCCGACAGCTAGTAGTCCAGAGACTTCTGCGATGATATCCTCCGTGACCGCTATCCACTTTCCTCCTACTATGGAGTAATTTTCCTGCAAATTTTGCAGGAATTCCAACGCCACTGCTTCATTTGATTCTTGCAGGCAGCTGAAATAATTCAACCACCCTGCGTTTTCCAGGATTTTGCGGGCAGCAGCGGAGAATGTCAACTCGTGAGGTTCGCTTCAGACCGTCTTTCCCCCCATGATTCTACTCAGAATTCTTAATGGAACAGCAACTGCTTGCAGTGTTTGAGACGCAGAGAGGATGATCGTCGCCAAATTTCGGAAAAGAACACAGAGCATGCAACAGAAAAGGATCGTGGACGACAATTTCCGTAAAATGGAATTATCATACCGTTAAACCATGCCATACCTTCGTACATTATCTCGCCCGAATGGTGTGCAGCCACGTACTCCATGGAGTAATGAGGTTACCTCCCCCCCGCGATTTGATAGGCTGTCCCCAACCGTCAAAGAGAGGAGCAACAACCAGTTGGAAGTGAAGTCATTAAGAAACAGCATATGAAATTATGCCATGTTTTAGAAAAACAACGAAATGCCGAAATCAAGGAAAAAAGCTAGATCGCGTTTTACATAAGAGCCTGCGTGATATAATGAGAGGCCGGGGGATGGGACGTCTGTCAAGTGTACGAAATCTCCAGTGGTCATTGTCAGTTCCGTTGCCATGATTGGTGGTAATGAATATTCATGCGATATATACATCGGGGTGTGACATATGATCTATCCAAAGGATATAAAAGACAAAAAATATTGATATCATACCTGTTGGTGTAACCATTACGACTTCGATGCCATTAACAGAGCTCTGCTACCAATAGGTGTTCATAACCTTGGCAGAGTTGTTTATTTCACCCTCTGGAACCATGATCCTTTGTGTGTATTCTGAAGAGTGCTTTGTCAAAATGCAGGCCACTATGCTGGCTTGGTAACCAGATAGCCATAATGCCATTCATAAGGTAGGCGCGAAACGTGGACAGGCCGGCTCGTGATGAGACCCCCTGTTCCAAGGTTTGTTTGTTAATGTACCTTCGTACCATATCCCTGGTGTGGTGGCCGTAATGGGAATGCCACTTCGCTTCCATCCTTATGATCATGGTAGGCTAGCTCTCAATGAGACCCCCTATCCTGCATTTGACAATTTTCATATTTTCTTTTTGTTTTTGCAGAGCACCTCTCTTTTTGTTTATTTACACATAAGGGTGGTTCCACACTCCTTAAGAGCGGGGAATGGTGGAAGAAGTCTTATCATCCCAACAGACAGATACAAATCCTTTGTTCGTACTCCTAAGTAATAATCAAGAGAGATTTTTAGGGAAATCGTCATGATAAAGATCAACAACCAGGGTGCCAGTAATGAGACAATGACAGCGAAGATGAAAAGTTAAGGTCCCTCCTCTTGTCCTCTTATAAATAGTAGGCTTTATAGTGATGGTGATCTATGATCTGCTGACCTCGGTATATCATGGTTTATGTTCATCGCATAAGTCCATTGTTGTATCTAAAAGACTGGGGAGAACATGGGCGCAAATATCCTCAATAAGAGCAAAAAGATGCCGATGGCATTCCTCAGAGAAGAATTCATGTAGATAAACTCATAGGATGTCATTTCTTTGAAAGGAACAACGGAAAATCGTGAATGCTGTTCCTTCTGAGAAAGGAACAACAGAGACACTCAAATGCTGTTCCTTTTGAAAAGGAACAGCAGACACACTCAAGTGCTGTTCCTTTTGAGAAGGAACAACAAAACACACAAGTGCTGTTCCTTTTGAAAAGGAACAACAAAATTACACAAGTGTTGTTCCTTTTGAAAAGGAACAGCAAAATCACACAAGTGCTGTTCCTTTTGAAAAGGAACAGCAAAAACACACCAGTGCTGTTCCTTTTGAAAAGGAACAGAAAAATCACACAAGTGTTGTTCCTTTTGAAAAGGAACAACAAAATCACACAAGTGTTGTTCCTTTTGAAAAGGAACAGCAAAATCACGCAAGTGCTGTTCCTTTTGAAAAGGAACAGCAAAATCACGCAAGTGTTGTTCCTTTTGAAAAGGAACAACAAAATCACGCAAGTGCTGTTCCTTTTGAAAAGGAACAAAAAAATCACACAAGTGTTGTTCCTTTTGAAAAGGAACAACAAAAACACACCAGTGCTGTTCCTTTTGAAAAAGAACCGCAGAAACACGCCAGTGTTGTTCCTTCTGAAAAGGAACAGCAGAAACACACCAGTCCTGTTCCTTTTGAAAAGGAACAACAGAACCACTTAGAATGCAAAAAGAGAATCAGGAAAACATATTTACAAGATGTTATGTACAAGTTATGAAAAAAATGAATTCCTTAAATTATAGGTGAGGAAGATTTCGCTTCCTCTCCTAAAATTTCCATATCATTATCTTGTCGTAGCTACTGACAAAAGGATTCCCGAGTAAGTGGCTTTCTATAGAGATGAACTCGGTGGCCATTTACTTTGAATGCATATCTAGAATCGTCAATTGTGGTCAGAGTAAGGGTCCCGTTGTCATGTACCTTCTGGATTTCGTATGGTCCTAACCATCGAGTCTGGAGTTTCCCCGGGAAGTCCTGAAACCGAGAGTCGTATAACAGAGCCCAGTCTCCTTCGTGAAAGACTTTGTTCTTGATAAGTACATCATGCCATTTAGCTTGCTGTTGTTGAATCAATGCTGTATTTTGTAATGCAGAGAGCCTGATTTCGTCCAATTCATTAATCTGCTGTAATCGATTGATTTGTGCCTCACTTAGATCTAGGCCGACTTCCTGTGCAGTTCGTAGCATTTGGATTTCGAATTCTATGGGGAAGATAGGTTGTTTTCCAAACACTAATTGATAAGGAGAATAGCCTGTAGTACTTCTCCATGTGGTTCTATAGGCTCACAGTGCCTCAGGTAGTCGGGTGGCCCAATCTTGCCTATGCGATGCAATAGTTTTTGTTAAAATTGATTCTATTACCTTATTACTACTTTCTACTTGCCCATTTGCCTGCGGATGGTATGGGGTAGTAATCTTATGTTGGACATGATAATTGTTAAGTGTTGCAGCTAATTTATTTCCAACAAATTGTGGTCCACCTTCTGTAATTAGTTCTCTAGGAAGTCCATAATGTACAAACAAATGGAACAAGAATTGTATTACAGAATCTTCTGTAGCCTTAGGCAATGATTCGGCCTCGACCAATTTAGTAACATAGTCTGTCGCTACCAGAATGTATGTCCTTTGGTTTGATGATGGATTAATGGGCCTGACGAAGTCAAGAGCCCAACGTTCAAATGGTTCAATGACCAATTGTGGTCTCAGAGGCATTTCGTCGGCTTGGCCAGGTCGTCCTGCTCGCTGGCAGCTGTCACAGAATTGTGTAAATTTTTTCGCATCTTTGAAAATTGTAGGCCAATAGTATCCCGTCTGCAATACTTTATGTGCTGTTCTCTTTTCAGCAAAGTGTCCCCTGCATGGTCCGTCATGGCAAGCTTTTAAAATGTCGAAGATTTTGTCTTCTCGAGTACACCTCCTAATTTGCATATCTGCCCCTGTGTGGAACAAATGGCCTCCAATCCATGAAAATCGAGTGCTCTTCTGAACAATCTGCATACGTTCCTGAGGGGTTAAGTGTTTTGGTAGCTTACCTACTGCAAGGTAATTGGCGACATCACCGGGGTGTTCAAATAGTAGCAGCAAACAGGTGCTCATCAGGAAATTGATCTTCCATTACTGCTGTTTCAATTGATTTCGGTATTCGTGAGAGAAAATCGGCTACAGGGTTCTCCTTGCCAGGTCGATCCTTGATTGTGATATCGAACTCCTACAATAAGATCTACCATCTGGTTATTCTCGCATTCGTAATAGGTTTATTTGCCAAATATTTGATAGCAGAATGATCTATATATAACACAATGGGATAGCCTGTGATATAATGTCTAAATTTGTTAACAACATGTATTACAGCCAGGAATTCCTTCTCAGTGATAGTATAATTCAGTTTGGCAGAGGATAAATTTTTGCTGATATAGTAGATAGCATATGGTTTTTTGTCCTCTTCTTGCCCCAGGACTGCACCGATTGTTGTATCTGAGGCATCAGATGAGATTTGGAATGGTAAATTCCAGTTTGGTCCTTGAAGGACTAGGGTTGTTGATACAAGCTTCTTTAATTCCGTGAAATCCTGGTTGCATTTTTCTGTCCACAAGAAATCAACATTGCCAGTTAGATCATATAGAGGTGCAGCAATACGTGAGTAATGTTCTATAAATCATCTGTAATACCCAGAAAATCCAAGAAAACTGCGTACCTCTGTTTGAGTAGTGGGGGTAGGGATAAGCAAAATAATTTGGATTTTGGCCGAGTCTACCTGGATGCCAGCTGCTGAAACATAGTGCCCTACAATGAGCCCTTCTGTCATCATCATGTAACATTTTTCGTGGCTCAGACAAAGCCTGGTAGGGATACAACGTTGTAGGACTTTTTCCAGGGTATCTAAAGCTGGATCAAAATCATCTCCATATGGTGTAAAGTCATCCAT